>VUJU01000093.1:166832-185150 GCA_009835225.1 Aphis craccivora | reverse complement strand
AACTTCAAATGCTAATAAAAAAAAAATTGTGCCTATGTATTCTTGTAATTTTTTAATCACTATAATAATAACTTATGAGGAACTTTAAATTAAATTTTCAAGTATTTTGATTGGGCCAAAAAAATTTAATCGACACTTCAAAAAAAATTTCTCAAAAAAATCAAAAATGTCAGTGGTCTATAAATAACTCAAAAAAGATACATTTTTTTGAAAATTTAACTATATATAGATAACACTGATATAAACATTTGGTGAAAATTTCAAGTATTTACAGTGATTAGTTTTTGAATTACAATCATATAAAAAAATCGATTTGGTCGAAAACTGGTTTTGCGTAAAAATTCCCGTTTTTCCTTATTTTTTTTTTTTTTTTTTTTGGTTATTCCCGGCGCTTTTGAAAACTATTGGGAAATTCAAAAAATGAACTCCCAATGCACCAACAAGGTTCATTTTGCTATCGGAAACCAACCCCAAAGTTTGAAATTAAATCATTATTTCGACACTTTTGTCGTGTACACAGACAAAAAAAAAAAAACACACACAACATTGTAAAATCAATACATTCATCGCTCCGCTCAGAATCTTAAGTGTAACAAATTTATAATTATAATGACGTATATAAACGTATTTAACGTAATATTATACCCCATATATTTATTTTTATAAATATTTTCATTAATTATTTATAGATTATAAATCAGGTGAATCGTGAAAAAAAATTTTAAAAATTTAAAATTATAATAACAATATTATAGAGTTTGTGTGCCAGAGAAATGTTTTCATAAGATATTTCTATTTATACGAATTTCACTTTATGAACAGAGCGGTAGTGCCATTACTCATTAGTATTTCAGTGTTGTTTCGAAAATTATAATTTTGTAACTGTAAAAAAAAAAAACGCAAAAATGTTTATTATAGCATTTATCTTTAAATTGTAAATTAAACACGTTATGTTTAAAATAATAAAAAAACCTACTTAAGTGAGTATTTTTTCAAAATTTCCATAAGTCAAAATATACATTGAAGAAATATAAACAAGCACCACAGTTATTAACAAATCCTAAATAACAAATTCATGTTTTGAGTAAATCGACTCACTTAACTCACAATATTTTTTATTTTTTTTATTTTTTAATGCAATAATTTACCATTGCATTTTAATACAAAGAGCCCGCCCTAGTGATTCACCCAGCTCGTGTGTCTTATTTTTATACTTAATTTATTTTAATAAAAACTATATAACCCAGGGTTATTTCCACAATTCCAATTTCCAGCATAAACAACTGTATAGTAAGTTGAATATCGATAAGATATGCACAGGTACTTAATTTATTTTTTCACCGGCACTTGTTATAATATGTAACCAAATTAACTCACAAACCATAATTTATACTCATAGATGTAAACATAATTTATATTAAACAAACTATATTTTTTTTTCGATTAGTTAACTCAATTTCTTTTAAACAAAAACAGTTTAATATAATAGCACACTCTAACATTATTCGTGTAATTTAAAAATCATTCGACGGTAAATTGTTTCAACACACCCTTACGGTACCTCCAACTATCACACAAAAACATTTACGTGTATATAAATATGTAAATACTATATATTGTCAAAACGTACATGGAAAATTGCACATTTTCTTCTACGGTGTTATACAAATTTTTATTAAGAAAAAACAATTTTTTTAATCGTACCTACTGAAAAAAAATAATGGTCTATGCGTTGAAAAGCAGCATGTATACTTGGTAAAATTATCACGGACTTTTTAGCGCTTTGTATGTTGATTTATGTTGTACCTATACGCTAGCTCTTACCGGCTTGAATTATTAGTATATTTGAACGCAGCTGCTATCCAGTGTATTGTAGTGTGCTATACAAGCGATGTGTTTAGTACGGCTGACGCTGACTAGCGTCTATTCGCGAAATAAAAATGAAGACATTTTAAAACATACCGACCCCAATCAGCTGTACAGCTTTTTGGCAATTGAATTTGTATCATCCGCCGTAGTGTTGACGTGTAAAAACGTGTAAATTTTTTTTTTTTGCCGCATGGTAGTGTTGTAGCTGCAAAAAGCATGTGAAGCTCTGTTGTAGAATTGACCACGGTTTTAAGTTTTAAAAGGATGTCGTACGTGCATGATCCGTGAACCATATTTTAAATTGTAAAATCTTTATGCAAGTAAACTACCTACTCAATATACATATACATATTTACACTAGCATATAAGGCGATTCAACAAGAGTGCTCAGCCTTGTTTTTCATTTGATAATTAAATTATTTAAATTCTTATTTTGGAAATTTTTAAATACACCTAAAATCATATTTTCAATGAGATTTGCCACTTAGGGAGTATCCTATGATGATAAATACATCTTCTATTTTTCAAAGAAGAAACCTCCTTTTTTACTGAGGATAATTTTTTTGAAAATTTTGATGTATCTAATTTAAAATTCGAACACGTAACTTAAGTCATTAAAATGTTTATACTAAAGGTAATAGTTCTTAAAAATAGTTTTTCAGATGTATAAAATAGGTGTAATAATGGACCTATTTATTATACTAGAAACATTTTAATAAATATTATAAATATTTATAATTTTTTATTAATTACTAAAATTTTTAAAATAAAATAATTTCCAATACCATTATTATTTATTATGGACTTTACACAAAGTTAAATTAGTTGCTTAAATCTGCTCTTTTTTTACATCAAAATGTTCAAATAATCCGCAAAATAATTTACAGTGTAAAAAGGAAGTTGTCATGAGTATAAGTATATGTTAATAAGTAGGTATATACTTGTACCCCTAAGGAACACTCTTTGAATTTATTTGAAAATTCCAAAAATTGTATTTCAAATAACTGCATTATTAAAAAGTAAAGAGGATTGAGCATGCTTGACGAATCGCTCTGAATAATTACCAAATTTTTTTCGTAAAATCTAAAGTGACTTTATCATTGAAATAGGTACATTGATTTCATTTTTTCAATAACATAAATCATAATAACAATCAGCTCTTAAACCACTATTGTATAGTATCGTTTTCATATATATTATATTTATTTCTTTTTCTTTTTAGAATTAGCAATTTTATGAAATTTATTGATCATTTTATTATTCTACTTTATGTAATATATATGTATATGTATTGTTCAACGAGATATCGATTTAACAATTTTCGTGCATAACTTCAGACAACGTAACAGTTTTACGTTAACACTTGTAAAACTTATTTTCGCTACGCATTTACGTATAAACATTACGCACTCCTATATTATACGGCAGGAATCGTGGCATTTTCGGTTTCCTTTAACTGTTTACCTTTTAAAAACTGTGCTCATTCAAATGCTCCCTTCGGCGTACGACATCCTTTTGACGATAATAATGGTCTCGGGCGCACGTTGCAGATACTTCGGCGAAGTGCCACGAGAAACTGTTGGTGCGAATCGGCGGCGGTGCGTGCAACGGCAAACCAAACGGTGCGTCCACCGCCGCTGACCTGTGCGCGTTCTCCCGGTGCTTCAGCGACCAGTCGGCGGGCAATCACCTACCGCTGTCGTCCGCGTCGCTGGTGATGAACACCAAGTTCCGGACGACCGAACAGCCCAGCACGTACCTGGAGGAGATGAACACCAAGGTGCTGGGTCGGTTCCAGAAGGCCGTCAGCACGTCGTGGCCGCGGTACGGTCACAAAACCTACCCGACGCCGGCAACTAGAAAGCACAACGTGCTGAAGAGCTGCGCGGACATCAAGCGCGACAGGGCCGCGAAAGGCATGCCGGACGTGATCGGCGCCTTGGACGACCTGAGCAAGAGCATCGATGCGCAGATCGTGGACCGCACCTCCGACCGGCACCACGTGACGCTGATCAAGGTGCGACAGCCGTGCGACGAAATCCACGGCCGGCTGGAATACGCCAAAGATCTCATGAGCACTGACGAGACTAGCGAGGAGAGTTTAAAGGCTGACGAGGAAGTGAGGTCGTACATGGCCGCCGACTGCGTACACGAAGACGACCGGCTACCCGAGTGCAAAAATCTCAAAAAACTCATATCTACTGTAAAAAAAAATATCACACAATCTCAATGTTCTCAAGGTACCAATGTTATTATATATATGTATACGTTAGTAGAAGTATTATAGTACAGTGAAAAAATATATAGTGCAAGTGTAGTATGTATATAAATATATGTATAGGTATTTATGTTTAGGTATCTGGTATACATGCGTTTATTAGAAGAGAATGTGCAATCGTTTTAACCAAATTATATAGGGACGGTTTTTTGAGAGGAGGGGAACACACTTGATACGACCCAATATATATTGTAGTAAACGCCACTGACCGTGTGACGATGTGACTTTTCAGATAATCGTCTAAAAAAAACGGACGTAAAAACGTACGAGTCGACATTGGTGGTGCCAAACGTCACTTCGGTGTTGTTGAACCATGAGAAACAGTTGGAACCCGAACGCTCTCAGTTCCAACCAGTGAGCGTGCACACCTCGCAAGTGACACATGTTGTGAAACATCAGTTTGATGACTCGCTCCAAAAACAACCCAGCAAACGAGTGCCGGTGAAAATCGTGCAAGACAATCGCAAATGCAAGCCAAAAACGGATGCGCCCATTACCAAAATATGTGCCACCGTGTCTTTGAAACAGGTAAATATATTGTGCGGCTGAATAAACAAAAATACGTAGGTATAATATTGTAACATTTTATTCGGAAATGGATAAAATTAAATTAAAAATGTTAATACCTAACAAAAAAATAACGAGTACGAGTACGTTTCCGAACACTGTAATTTATTGATATTCTCTCAGTATTCTGAATACTATAAATAATCATTACGAATGTTTTCAAATATATATAGGTGTAGGTATCCTACTTATTATTTACCTATGTAGAAAATACTAGTCATTAATTCGTTTTTAAATAGAAACACTAAAATCATATTTTATGATACTTTATTTAATTCATATATTAGAAATAAATACTTTGAAAAAGTACTAAAAATAAAGTGTTTAATACTTACGAAAAATATCCTAAATGCCTTATTTATTGAATTATATGATTATATGATGCATTGCGTCGTTTTCTCATGTTAATACCTACCTTATAGATACACAATAATGTGAGTTAACTATTAATATTATCAATTAACACTTGTTTAAGGTTCCTATGACAGTGCAGCCGAAACCGGTGCAGAGTAACGAGAATAAAAAAAAACCCGCCGAAAAGAAAGAATCGATATACGGCAACATCGGGTACCGCGCCAACAGTCTCAGGGTCAAAGACAAGCCAGCCACGAACAAACAGGCACAAGACTTGTTCAGCACGGGCAGGGACAGCTGGCTTAATATGCCCAAAGACTTAGGTCCTAAGCTCAATAAGTCCAAGGCTACCACTTACAAGAGTCGCGTTAACCGAAAGGAGACAGTGGACTCAGAGGTTTCGGTATTGGAAGAACTGAACCGGGCCGCCGATGAGATACTGAAAGCCGTCAACGGGTACACCGACGATGAGTCTCAACTCCCGAACGATGCTGGGGACAATAAGACAAAGACGAATCTTGACCACTCAGAGGCGAAACTCAAAAACAAAAAGAAAGCTGCTCGACTTTTACAGCGAGCAAACAGCAGAGAAGCACTATTACACCTGGACGAGGTCAGTTCATCGGAAGAGGACGCAGCAGATGAAGTTCAAAGGATAAAACCAAAAATGCAAAGGAAAACTAAGACCCAGTCACAGACCACCACCAACAGTGTCGCCACTAAGACCACAGCAAGTTTTACGAAAAAGTAATATTATGTTTTATTAAAGTATATATATTTTAGTCATATTGCATTTAAATAGTTTTATAATAATTGTGATATTTTAAATACAAAAAAACAATAGACCAAATTTAATATTTAATCTAAATTGATACCTGTATCATATAAAATTACAGTTATTAAGTTACTAAAATGATATCTTATATGCAATATATATTCATTTTAAATTTAATATTAACTAAAACAATCTAATAATTATCGATTTATTAATACCTACTTTATTTAAATACTTTTTCTTTATAATATAAAGGTAATATTTTTAAATATAATATCTTAAATATTTGTTTAAATTATTGTATGATTATCTCTATTTTAAATTTTAATAAATTAAATACAATCAGAATGTAACTTTTTTATGCTATAACCCAACGGCCAACACTCTCCCCTAAGCGGCGATACATAATGATTTATGACCCTATTACCTATTACATTGGCGAGTTAACTTGACCCTTGATAATAATATTTCTGCAAATCCGATATCGTTAAATCTGAGTATTACTACCATTCAGTCCGTTTAAGAATCTAAAATCTACGCCGCTGTATACGCGGTATTATGAGCCTATAACTGCAGATAGAATTCTTTATCTGAATTTTTTATAGAACAAGCGGTTTCATTTAAAAAAATTATTATTGTTAAAGATTTGTTTCTTTTTTTCAGAATCCAAAGTCGTGCACAGAACGTAACGAAAACTAACGTACAACACAAAGTCCATCCAACATATTACGGAAACGTGTCGAGTTGTACGCAGGCGCCGATGAAATTCCGGAACAAGCCTTCAGAATCTTTGGCGAAACGTGAGAGTTATTGTCTTGTCAATGCATTATTATGTCACTGACCGGCTCCGGCTGACTTTCAGTGGAAGTGTTTATAACGTTTTGTAATGATTCCAGAAATCGTCGTAGATCAAAAGGACACTAAAGGAAGGTACCAGTGCAAGATAACGGCCAGAACTTTTAATTCTAAGTAGGTAAATCACTTTTGCACGAATGAACGGACATTTTAGTAAACCACTGAATAAAGCAATAGAATAATACATACATTCTGTTTATATGACTTTATGATTTTTACTTGTTCTACAGGAAACTCAAAGGTTCGGTCGAAGAAAACAAAAACTCTATCAAAGGATGTTAAATATAATATTAATTATTATTACATTAATATGTTAGAATAAGAATTTTTTTGTTAAACAATTTAAACAATTATAAATCTAACTTAACAAAATATTATACTTTGACCATTAATGTTATGCATTGACATGCGGTTCTAACTAGAGATATTAATTTATATATCAACAATAATTTTTGTTTGTAAAAAATAAAAATACTCAAAAAAATTAGGTAAAATAAATTTACATTAGTTTACTTGTTTTTTTATATAAATATATATATTTTATATTATTAATTATTATATGATATACCTACTGGTGTTTCGTTTAGTCTTTCATCATGTACTACTACTAGATATTCAACCTTTTATTCTTGTTGACCATACGTTGACGTAAAAATAAGGTTGATACGCCTAATATGTTAAAAACAAATGAATATATTATATAAACTTACTTATGTATAAATTCTAAATAATAATAAATTGTGATTTATTAATATTATTGTTTATTTTTTATTAACCGCGTGTATTTATTTATTTTAGTTTAAAATGTAAAAATTAATGAAAATTTAGCTAGAAAACAAAGTAATCTTTATAACTTGTGTTTTACAGTACCTACATCATTTTAGATTCTAAACGGAGCAATGAATGTATTGATTTTAAAAGGAATTTTTTTTCTGACTTGCATAACCATTTTAGACAATAGAAATGATTTGATTTTAAACTTTGGGGATGGCTTCTCGTAGCAAATTCAATTTTACTATTCATACTTTGGGAGTCAAAAGTAAAAAAAACTCTAAACACTTTTCAAAATAACCGAGATAAACAAATAAATCACATTAGTCACTCAAAAACAAATAATCCTTGTTCCTTAAAATTTTAATTAAATTATTATATTATCGCTTTCTAAATATTTTAACATAAAAATTTTAAAGAACACACCTTAAAAATGTCGTCAAATTTGTAAACAATTTATAGTTAATATTAAATAATATAACTTACAATTAATTTTATAACATGTGTAAAACTTTTAATTCGCACGACTTAAGGTGTAGTTTCTAAGGTGCAAAACCATACATTAAGGATTGAAAATTTAAAACAAGGTTTCTCATAAGTAATTCATATCGTAACTAACAAATCTTAAAAACATACAAACCACATAAGTACTAGGTACGTATGTAAATCCGTGATAAAATTTTTTTTTTAAATATTTAAAGTTAAAATTTGAATGAAATAAGATATTTAAATGAAGAATAATAAGTTAAATGACTTTTTGTAATTTAAAAATATTAGTGAGTACCTAGTTTTTACTTAGAACTTTTAACGTATATTATTATATTTTATACACACAAAACATTTTTAATGAAATCTATTTGGAAAACACAAGGTATTTTTTTTAATTTCAAATACAACATCATTTGTTAAATTAATAAAAAAACTCATAACTTTTTTCATTTTGACCAAAATGTTTGGACATACTCATTATTATTCTGATCACTGGTTGATGATTTATTTAATAATAAAACACAAAGAGGTACCGATGAATAACATAATACGATTCTATAACATCTATGTATATATAATGTTTCTAATGGTAAATGAACAATATACTAAGTCCCTTGAGATCTTCGCTAATCGATTTCTACAATACTCAAACTCATTATTTTAGATTAAAGGTCGTTTTACACTATATACGGAAGATTTGCTTGAAACATAAATACTGAACTGAATGGAAACTGTTCTATAACAATGACCAGAACAATAGCAACCACACAACTGTTGCTGAGCGTTCACTGGAAACCATGAGTTACTAATAATTACAGTATAAACTTTATCATCATCTAACTTTAGGATTGGTTGTCATTCTAATAATAGCCTTAGTATTATAGCAATCATTACAGTGGATGAACAAAATTAACGCAAAACTTGTATCGCAAAATCACAATCTGCAGATATTTGGATTGCATAAGCAAACGAAATACATTGATCGATACTATACTTAATATACTGTATAATTCACTAAATAAAATAAAATAATCCGTTAGCTTTCCGATAACAATAATATTGTTAAATTAAATTATTTCAAAAAAAACATGGAAAAAAGGTAAATATTATACTATACTATAAATAATTACTTTTAAATGTTGATGAAAAACTTAAAAAAAATTTACGGTTTTCATTTGAGATAAACATATATTTTGATAATTTGATAGACTATGTACCAAATATTGCATCTAAATAAAAATTTTGGTTACGAAGTCAAAACAAGCAACAAAAAAATTTGTGTTATAGAGAAATCCATTAAAAAGAATTATATAAATTTGATTCTAATTTGGTTTTGGTTTTCAAAAATATTTCTATTAAACAAAAAATTTCGTTAAATGAAATTTTCATTTTAAAATTAAATACTTAACATAATAAGTTGACTGAATACTTTTACCAAACTTTATATTTTTATAAACTATTATTATTTTTATACCATGTAAATAATAATGTGATATATGATGTATCTTTATTTTTATCGAAGCTATTTTAAATTTCTAACAACATTAAACACTTCATTAAAATAATAAAATATGAGGCTCAATTAATATATACACTGGAAACATAATCTAATAAAAAAAATAAAACGATTATATAAAACGAATATATTGTGTATATAATAGTTTATAATAGTTAATAATATACTTAAAAATTATGAAAGACTATCATTGTATGATCAGACAATATATAAGTATTGTATACACAACATTATAAATTAAGTAGTCCTATTAGGCATTCTTCCTATAATTATCTACTCTATACTACCTGATACATAATCAAAATTAAAATGTAAGTACAGTTCTTAATAAAATGGATTGCATCGATTTAAAATTAACAATAATACATTTTATTAAAATAGTTACATTCATGTAGTTTATGTAGTTCAAATTAAACATTTTACTTATGTCATGTTATTATAATGACTTTTTACCATATTATTATTATGTTTACATCACCATTTCAACCTGTCCAATTTGCATTTATTAAACAACCAATATTTCCTAGTACTCTTGTCAAGTGTTGAGTATTCATCAAACTATTATTTTGCTTTCATAACAGAATTATTTATGTTTGTGGTTTTCAATTCCCCCATGTTTACTTAAACATTCATAATTTGTATCATCATCGTATGTAAAATTTTCGTGGAAGGTTACATAATAAACATCCAATAATCTACCAATTCTACCTCACAACCATTTACAAAGGAAATCTATTAAAATAAAATTATTACAAAGTATACTACATACTATTAATTATTAAATTAATTGTTTACCTATTAATGATTTATTTTTGTTCATAAATCAAATAATAAAATGTAAAAATATTATTTAAATAATCTCTAAACAATATAGGTAATACATTTATTATTTATATTTTAATTCTATCACTTAACATTGATTTTTTAATACTTTGTGAAGATATTGTAAATATTTGCAATATTATTTTTTAGACAAAATTATTTTTAGATTCTTAGATTTTTATTTTAGAACTATTCATATTAAGATTTATTTTAACTTGATACTATACAGTTAATTAATCTAATTTAAAATATTTTACCTTATTCCTTAAAATAAATACGAAAACTATTTTTTGTTGAAAATATTAGTGCATAAATATCAAATACTAAACCAAACCAAGTATTACATTACATTATAGTTACTTCATACTTATAATGATTGATCTAAGTACTAAAAAGTGAGAAATACCACGTTTTGGTGAGATTTTATCATTTTACTTAATTTATATAAATTATTATATCAATAATAATAAATTAACTGCCTATTGATTAAATGGTCAATATATGCACATTGCACATCAGCCAACTCAAAAAATATTTTGATAAAAAATATTATGGGATTAAAAACTAAAGTCAATATTGAATATTTACAGAAAGTAAATACAAAACAAAAAAAAATTAAGCTTTCTAACAAGAAATAATAAATTATTCCGTCGAAGTGAATGAAAATTAAAATCAAATTTACTGTAAATAAATCAAATTTTTCTACAATCTTTACTGAAATTATTGATCAATGATGACTTCGATATTTTAGGTATATTTCTCATAGGCATAATTAGTATAATATTATTATAGTTTATCTAATATAAAATAGTGTAGACGAGTAGTAAAATGTTTTTAATAAATTATATAATATTCGTTTTGATACCCTATTATTGTCTTGTATTATTCATTAATATATATATATTTTTTTTTATTAAATAAATTATTAAAGCAAGCGTTCTTTTATGTTGACAGTCAAAGACATTTTTATTTTGAATAAAACTAAGTTACATTTTAAATTATCTAAAACATGCAACCAAGTAAATTTTACGTAATTATTGAAGTTATTTCTCTTACCAATCATTTTTTTATATTAATAATAATAATATTTTATGCTATAAAATATTTTAATTTCAAAAATTATTGCTAAAATCATAATTATCGTGTGACATACAGATAGAAAATCTATATTAGGTACGTATAAAATAATAATATGATTGAAAAATAATTTATCCCAAATTTCAATTCAACGATGTATTATACGTATTATCTCTCGTTCTTCTTAAATATAATTTAACGGCATGTTATAGGTGAGTAATATCAGTTTAATTATACGAATAAAGAAGTATTCGTATCAAACCTTACGTAGGTACTTAAAAATATAAATTAATATAAATTCTTAAACGATCGAATTAATGTAGAAAATACCATTTTCGTTTAATCATTAAATTCTATACCATTTCATTAATTCTTATTATAGAATATGAAAAAATATTGCATATCACATGAGATCAGTAAACCATGGTTCACTGCATAGTTTCATAACATTTAATCTTCACAGGGCACATTGTATATTCAACGCAATTTCATTCAATTTTATATCTATGTACCAACACTTCATTTTGAAAAAAATTTTCCGAAATGTTGTTTCAGTTTTAGATTAAAAATATTCAAGTTTACCTGTATTTTTAATAAATTGTTCAATTTTATAAAAAAACCTTTCAAATAATAGAATATATTGAAATTTAAAAATGTTTTTTAATGATTTTAATTACCACTGTTTAGAGTAGAAAAAATGCTAAATGCTTCAAATTTTTTAGTAATTTATCTATTGATTAGAATTGAGTTTAATTATTATACCTACTTTGGACTCAAGAAGTTATATTTCTATAAGAAGATTCACTTCAGTTCTTAAGATTTTATTCTAGATATACTAACGATTGGTTAAAATATTTAAGCCTTTAAGGATAACACATACAAGCAATATTTTTTCTATATTACATTATGAGTATAATAAATTGGGAAATTTTAGAAAATTTGGTTGTTGTCACAAATGTTTAAATATTCACTTTTGATATTTAAATACAATTTAACCATGAAAATTAAAAAATATTCTATAATATTTATAAATATAACTTATAATACATACCAGCTATATAATATATATATTATAACTATCAATCAAGAATATTTAGTCAAATTCATAGACTAATCAATAAGTATTTCTATGAATAACTTTTTTAACGTCTTATAAACAACAAACATAAAAATAAACTAAGCATGTGCTCAATATCGTTATTCGAAATCAATGATTTATTATTGTTATAAAAATGTAGGTAGGTACCTTTAATAAAGACACACAAACAGTGGCGCAACTAGCACTAAATCTTAGGGGGGGCTATTCTTGTTTATAGTCCCACCTCAAAACTAAACCAAAGGTAAAATATTTTTTTGGGGGGGCTACGAGTAGTTTTGGGGGGGCTTAGCCCCCAAAGCCCCCCTAGTTGCGCCTATGCACACAAAACTGGCACACTATTATATTATATTTGCTGAGTCTGTTTTTATTTACTATTTTTTTTTTAATATCACTCATTATATGCGAATTGTTTATTTTCGTTTTCTTTGTTTTAGGTATTCATGCGTATAATACCTAAGCTTTCAACCAACAAGCAGATTCCTCCATTATTATTAAATGAAAATACATGTAGACTGTAATAGGTATACGACAAAATATTATACACCACTGCAATTATTTTTGTTCGTTTTTATTTCAAATCAAATATTAGTATTGTTGATTTTTGTTATGCTGATTAATAATCAGTAGTATGAAATAATATGGCATTGTTTTATTGAAACTTGAACACAAAACTTAATTTTTCATTAAATCTCATATATTTTATGAGTGCAATAAAATTCCGCGGATAAATGATATTTTTCCAATTGCTTTTTTACTATTTATCAAGATAATGTACTTTTACGTTAATCAACATATTATGATACTACAGCTTACTTACCAGTGACCAAAAATTTAAGATGGAGACAAAAAATTTAACGTTAACGTAGTAAAAATTACGGTAGACATAAACAATCAGAAAATATTATGCATTTTTTTTTATACTTAAATATTCTTAATTTAAAATCAACAATATTTTATTTTTAATCTTTTTCATGCCTGGACATATACTTTAGATTAATTTTGCTTTATATTGAATTATTTGCCTTTTTTGGGAAATTTTAATGGAAACCTTATAAGTTATAAGTATAATCAGTTATATGACACATATCTGTCTCGGCTCATACAGGTACTCATACCTATACTAGATTTCGCTAAGGAAAGCGTGACTAACTGCAAAAGGGACAATCTAAGTTGCACATTATTTATTGATTAAATAAACGATGCTACACGGACTTCAAGTAATGTGCAAACAGTTCGGTCTCTTTGTCATGTAGTGATGCCACGAAAAAAAAAGGTAATCAGTTATATTACAATATATTTAACTGTATGGTGTACACGCATACATCAGTAGTAATGGTTTTGATATAATAATATAACCTAATCAATTATTTCTGATACATGCCCGAGACAAGTTTTTTTCTATAAAATATTTATGAATAGTAATTTTGAGCATACGAAATCGACTGAGGATTTGCACCAACTTCATCACAAACGGCAGTCGATCATCCAGCGAACTTTTGGAATTCACCAAACCGGTTATACAATAGTTGTTCGCGTTTTGCGACTAGATATACAGCACAATATTGGACTTGACCTAGTGGATTTATTCTTTATTGCACTAAAATACTCAGAAGTGACGAGAGCGTACGATATACGACAACTATAAATTCATGTTGGACTATTACCTATGACACATTTTAATTATTTAGCTTACATGAAATTTGATTTTTTTTTTTTTAATTATGGAAACATATTTCACGGTATCTACTTCCGCTATCAATAATAAAATAATTAAATAAAATATATAAAATGTTAATATGTTCATAATAAATACGTATAATTCGAACCTTTATACTATATAGTGTGTGTGAAGTGGTATTGAGTTAATCACTATATACAGTAGGTACACAAGATACAAGAAAATGTATTTCGATTTGATATACCCAATATTATACAAATGTATATTGTAAAAAGTGGGTAAATGGGTACTGCTCTGCTGTACATTAGGTGCCGTATGGATCATTGTTACATAATATTATATGAGTGTTAAATTTGAATCCAATGATAGGTATCATTAGTATCATTATATGCGAAAAACGATTCTGAACGGAGATGATTTGTCTAGGATATAATTTCCAGTGGTTAGTGAAAAAGGTGGTTTATGTTTTAATGGCTTGAATACGCCAAAATGTAAGTTCTTTTATAACTAATGTAAGCTAAACTTATGAAAAATCTTGTAATAAATTTTCAACTCTTAGCTACTTATACAAAATTTTTTATAAATTATACCTACAAAATAATTTGAAAATATTTATGATTTTGACGAATTTTTGTCAATATTTCAACTTCAAATGCTAATAAAAAAAAATTTTTCTATATGTATTCTTATAATTTTTTAATAACAATGAGAATAACTTATGAGTAACTTTGTATTAAATTTTCAAGTATTTTGATTCAGCAAAAAAAATTTATCGACACTTTTTGAAAATTTTTCAGAAACATTGAACATTTCAGTGGTCTATAAATAACTCAAAAAAAGTCAAATTTTTTTGAAAATTTAACTGTATATAGATAACACTAACATAAAAATTTGGTGAAAATTTCAAGTATTTACAGTGATTAGTTTTGAATTACAACTATATAAAAAAATTGGTCGAAAACTGGTTTTGCGTAAAAATTCCCGTTTTTCCTTAATATTTTTTTGGTTTTTCCCGGTGCTTTTGAAAACTATTGGACATTTCAAAAAACAATCTCCCAACGCACCAACTAGATTCATTTTGCTATCGGAAACCACCCCCAAAGTTTGAAATTGAAGCATTATTTCGATACGTTCTCGTGTACACACACACAAAAAAAAAAAACTCAACATTGTAAAATCAATACATTCATCGCTCCGCTCAGAATCTAAAATGTAATTTGTATGTTAAATATTTACACCAAATTTTAGTTAAACTTTAAATTTCATACCAATTTTCCAACGGATGCTGTCAAAGTGTCAACGCTATTTAGTTGATGATAATTGCACATGAATAATAATTCTGAAATTTCCCATGAAACATTATTCCTGTGCAGAAATTCGACCGATTACTGTATTGTGCAATAAGATAATATATAACAGTTTATGTGATTATTGAATCTCAATTCTGGAGCACTTAAACGAAAACTGATGAATTATAAACATAAATAAATTATTAAACACCTTGTTATTTCGTTCGTTATGACGTCAGATCATAGTTGATTATAAACTACAGCGTTGATATTATACGTAATTTCGTTGATTAATTATTGCATTGATATAATTAATGAATAATAATATAATATACGGATATAATATTTTTGTACTATTAATTATTATAGATTGTTATTTGTTTCAATCAAATATTTATGATTGTAATCTCAACCTCGACTGTAAAATAATTTAAATGCGACTACGTTTTGCCGCCATTTGGTCATATGTAATCTTATTGTTTATTGTTGTCATCGAATTCTGATCGTTCATTTTTCGATTTCCGTTTTTTCTTCCATGAATACCGAAATCACATGATCTCCAATATTATCAAGGCAATCACGGAGAGCAAGGCGATATTATTATATTCATTCGCCGACACCAACGTTTGATAATAGAAAAAATAATTAACTACAATCTTCAACCACACGCGTTTCTCGGGTAAGAGACAACTTAACAAATTTATAATATATCGTAAGTATAAGTAATTCCAGACAAATTAAATCCAATCGGCCAATCGTTAAACGCTACTGTCAAGCGAAAACATGGCCACTATGTTGAAGACCAGTAAATTAATCTGTTACACTCGTAAGTATTACAATTTTTCTTAGACACTATCCCCGAACATGATTTTTCTATTGTATCTAGTTATCTATCGTTGTTTTATTTCCAGTGCCCAAGAACAAATCACCAGCACAGCTGAACAGATACTTTCAGACACTGCGCGTGAGTATATTTGCCACTGGGCGTACATTTTTTTTTTTCATCATTAACGATTGGGTATTGCGCAGAAATACAATGTTCCCCTGCAGAGATGCTTGAACGACAGTGTCTTACGAAGACAAAATGCTGTCAATCCGGTTGTTAGTTGTGCTCGAATGTATGCTGCGCCTGCTGAGAAGAAAGTTTTCCAAAGGGTCAAACCTCATTGCAACATTGGCACCATTGGACATGTAGATCATGGCAAAACCACACTCACGGCTGCCATCACTAAAAGTAATGTTTCATTATAGTAGATATAAAGTGCTAATGTACCTATTATAATATCCTGCACTATGTTTCTATCAATTGAATTCAAGGTTTAATATGTATTATAAAATATCTTTGTTAAAAGTAATTAAAATTGCATTCATAACAATCTTTGAACAATACAAATAAATACATCATTTATTAAAAACATAAATCCATATAAATTTCCATTTTTTACGTTTTAATTATCCAATTTTTAATTACACATTCAGTGGCGTAGCCAGGGGGGTTTTGTGTGTTCAAACCCCTCCCCTTTGACCTTAAAAAAAATTGTTATTATAATGTATATAAATTTATAGTTTTGTTAATTGTTATACTTATGTATAAAATATATTATTCAATTAGCGTACCTACAACTCGGTACATTTTAGCGCATTTACAACCGGGATATTCGAATTGCACTTATTACCCAAAAGAAAATAGTCAAATTGCACTTGAGTTGAAAAATTGTAATATAATGGTAGAACTGCTTTTAAGCTCAAAAAAAGTATTTCCACAAAATTATTTTGCATTTTAAGGTTCATTTCCTTTCCCACTTATTGTAGGCTTAGGACTTAGGAGTTAGGACTGACAATGATTTTAATCATTGGCGTGGTTAGAACGCAATCTATGACATGTTTCCTTTATTTAGAACAATAAGATGTAGATTTTATTAATCGCAATCATGGTATTGTAAAATAAAAAATTTGCAACTGATTAAAAATCTAAAAAATAAGCTGGAAAATGATGTTTTAACATAATTAAAAATAGATCCTAATATTTTGACGCAGACTACTGATATAAGATTTTCAACTATACACGGTACCAGAAAAAATAAATGATATTGAAAAATATATTCACTTTTATGCTCAAAGCAAATTACTAAGCTAACATTTTTAATTGATATATTTGTTATTAGTTTATAACTACAAAAAAATTATCGAAATGAAAAAAAAATATGTAAAAATGACAATAATTATATTTCACGATTTAAAAAAATAAAGAATTTTAAAATTTTACAAATATATTTATAATATTATATTATAACATGATGTATGTATAAAACTATCACTTTAACCATGCCAATGATTAAAATCATTGTCAGTTTTAAGCCTGTACCTAAGTGGGAAAGGAAATGAGTGTTTTCTAAACGTTTAACCACATTAAATGCATGATATTTTTGCGTAAATATTTTTTTTTGAGCCCAAGTGCAGTTCGATCATTACTTTTTTTCAACTCAAGTGAAATTTGACTAGAATAAGTGCAATTCGACCATACCTGTTTTACCGCTCCTGGACAATATATTTTAGAGGTGAGCAAAAAAAAAAAATAATTAACCCCCCCCCTTGGGTAATTCCTGGCTACACCACTATACACATTATACCTAGTATCGTTGTATCATTAATAGCTTCCTATTTCAATGGACTACTACTCAATTCTTAAGTCCTTAAGTCAATAAATTTAATCCACCTGACTAGATCTTTCATTTTGCCTAATGTAGAAATAAAAGCCCTACTAGTATTGCAGAGCATGTTGCAGACTTATTTCTCTGATTATGTATTATACAATATATTGATTTTTGTGATAAATATCAAATCTTATAGATTTTCTAAGCCAATTTATCAATAATTAT
>VUJU01000093.1:99370-166782 GCA_009835225.1 Aphis craccivora | reverse complement strand
ATAAGAATAACTTATGAGGAATTTTGTAATAAATTTTCAAGTATTTTGACTAAGGCAAAATTTTTTACCGATATTTATAAAAAAAAAAAAACGAATAAATCAAATAAACAAAATGTTTTGGAGATTAAATCATGTAAAGAAAACTCCAATCAAAATAACTGGTGAAACTTTCAAGTATCTACGAATTATACTTTTTGAAAAATCTATAAATAATAAAAGAAAAACACATAAATACACTGATGTGAAAACG
This sequence comes from Aphis craccivora, assembly GCA_009835225.1. Taxonomy (NCBI): domain Eukaryota; kingdom Metazoa; phylum Arthropoda; class Insecta; order Hemiptera; family Aphididae; genus Aphis; species Aphis craccivora. The sequence continues at coordinate 166,532 of VUJU01000093.1, read as the reverse complement.
ATACATATCTACGTGTTCCTAGCTATAGTAACAGTATATGTGTATCTTTATTTCAAAAAGAGAACATAAAGTTACAAAAAATAAGTTTTGAGTCTGTACTATAAAATTTAAATTTCGATGACGTATATGTATTATAAATTATAATGTATTAAAATAATTGTTTAAAGCGTACCTATAGTTAAGTAATCGCCCACGATCCACCTCAGAATATGTAGAATTATTGTAGATAGAATCGACGATGAATCAATTATTTTTGTAAACGTTTATGAGATGTGACAACGGCTTGGTGATTTGAACGGTCATGCGAGGTTTTAAGTATAGACTATAGAGCACTGCGTTCGAACTATGACTGACGAAATTATTCTTGAGACTCGAGTAGTTAAGATAGATTAAAAAGAATCCAATAATAATAATAATAATAATAACCAATAGAAAAGTAGTATTCTAAGTCTTCAACGCGCTGATTGGCTGTATGATGCGAAGACCCACATAACGCCATGCCCATAGGGTATTGTCTAATAATCATTATTATTGTTATTCATTTAACGACGTTATATTATTATTTATTATTATATAATATATTTCCCGGGTGTAAGAATAATGATATAATGAGAGAAAAAAATTGTTTGTAATTAAGTATATTAATGAGAATTTATACCTTAAATTATTATTATTTTGCATAGGTATAATTTAGGTATGTACTAAGTAGACTTTATACCATTTTATGATCGAAAAATTTATAAGACAAAAAAAAACCCACAATTTACAAACAACTATCCACGGGGGTGAAGCACATGCAGGGTGATAGCTAGTAACACATATTTAAAATTGCCCGAAGGTAAATCGTAAAAATTTAAATTTCAAACGCTCATAACATTTTTCCTTTAATGACGCTTCAAGTTTCTTATTTAGCTCCCTGAAGGAAAATTTATGGAAAATTTAGTGTTTAATGATTTAACCTTAGCAAACAAAAAAATTTATGATTTTTTTCTAACTACAATAAGAACAACTCATAAGGAATCTTGTATTAATTTTCAAGTTTTTTGGGCAAAAAAAATTTATAAAAAAAAACGAATATTTCAAATATCTATAAATAGCCTTAAAATAAATGAAGTATTTAAAAAATAAAATTATGTCTAGAAAATGGTCATATACTCATATAGTCTGTATGGCCTAACTTGTACACTTGAAGACCAATAAACGTGTTTGTAAATGTATTTATGTTTTACTCTTTTCGAACTCGATTCATACTAATAATAGCCTCCAATAGCTAATAAAACTAATAATTAAGTGATCGCAATAATTAGCAATACATATAAGAAAATAATAGAAAAATATATTAAGTAAGTACAAACGTAAAAAAAAAAAAAAAACAAAACAAAAAAATATTTAACAGCTTTTTTGGAATGAATAATCATTTTATTATATTATATATTAACATATTTTTCATTTCACATTTGTATGTACCTACCTATACCTATTTATTTAAATTTATTTTATGTTGTATTTTTTTTCTGTATTAAAACATGTATCCTTTAGTTAATTTAAAGAATCAGGTAATAAAATTTTAATAATTAGTTTTATAAATCTGAAGGTTGAAATTATTTTCAATGTTGTACTGTCATTGCGTTTATTTTAGATACATTCAAGACACAAGAATTATCCGCAAATTGTACTCACTTATTTAAAAAATATATTTAAATTTAAAACTGATAACCGAATATTTTAATTGAGCATCATTATAAACTAGAGTATACACACCTAATTTATTATTCACGATTAATTTCGTTGAACATAATTAAATATACCTATAACAAATGTTAAAACGTGGGAATTTTAGATTGGACATTGACCTACTTTGACTTTTTTGTTTGTTATAGTTTTTAAGATACCTAAATTCCTTCTATGTATAATGGCTTCTATTGAATATACGATGGTAAAATTAGAATTTGGCAACCTTGATGATTTTTAAAGTGACAATAAAAAAAGTCAAATTTTGCTTTCACTCCACGCTAATAAAAAAGTACTAATTATTTTATACATTTAAAATGCATAATTAGATTATTTTTAAGTATTATTCTGTGCTCAAAAATCGCAGATTTAAATGCAATTGTGTTTGTAATAATAATAAACCGTTGAAATTAAAAATTTAATGATTTTATAGAAAATAATAAGGACTAGCATTGCGCGTTTACACCTATATAATATTTATTATATTATATTGGTACCTATACGGGTTTAATTTCACCACATCGTTTAGCGTCTTGAAATAATTGTTTGGATAAAAATTGTATAAGTGTTGATATATTAATATTCTAAATATTCAATCTGATTTTAATAGTGTTACGTGTGAATAATAATAAATTTAATATTTTAAAAGCTATTGCCTATTAATATTTTTAAGGTTTTGAACGTTTATCGTTTTATGGCTGTTGGCTAAAATGAATAACAAGTACAGTTACATAGTAATTACTTTAACGTTGCTATTCTGTATATTATTTTATAAACGCCAATAAATTTCAGACGTTTAATAGTAACATTTAATCTCATTTTTACAATTTCGATTTTCGAGATTGATCGTTTGAGAAACGGTGATAAATTCTCTAAATAAAAAATGACAGACTACGCACAAGAATTTATGGAAATGACAGAAGCTGCTAAAACTATGATACCTTTGATGCGAGACATGGATGGTAATATAATTTACTGTGGAAGTTAATTACGTATTACTGTGCAGTGCATTTCAAAACAGAATATGTAGTAATAAGTCTAACTGTTTTGTTTTCACTCAACAGACAGGTCTATAGTCGATAAATGGATCACCAGAGTGAAGTCTCTGCAGAGTAAGGACGTGAACGTGTTGAAACACCGGAACAATTTTTTGAAATATTTCATGGGAATCATCAAGCGGACGATCGCCGAGACCGGACAATCGCCGGCGTGCTGCATGTGGGGAGTAAGTGTCAGAAATATTAGCGAATTTGCGATGTGCGTAAACACGAATAACGAACCATGTATAATGGTTTGAACGGGATGTGAGACGGATGTTTTCCGTGAAATATTTTGAGTGCAATAATGTTATCGTAATTATAGCTTTTGAAAAACCATTCTGCAAGGTTTTTGCCGGGTCAAACGAAAATTTCTATCGATATTCGCATAACATTTTATCTTATATAATGCGTAGTTAATAGATACCTACCAACAAAATAATTATAATTATATTTTATAATTTAGTCAAAATCCAGTAGTTGTATATTATATAACTTTCGGTTTAAATAAAATAATTAAATTAAAAATTAGATAAATCGGTTTGAAACTATTTCAACCAATTAACCTATAATTTTATATTTAAGCGATTTCGCATGAGTACTTATATACAACTATATCTAACACACCAATGTTATTTAGAAACCTGAACCCGGACCTTTCGATAAGCAAATGCCTCCGCCTAAACCTCTGCCATATCAGTGCCACTGGACGCCGGACAAACGAACTTACGTAGCCATTCAACCACTGCCAAACCGAGGGGCAATGGTGTATATGGCTGTGGCAGAGAAACCTGAACTTGGCTGGGAATTCCCTAAGAAAGAAAAATAATTATAATTTTGTTATGCGTCTGTAGCGAACCATATATATATATATAATATACAAAATGTATAACGTTTTACGATAAATAATATTATACATCAAAAATTAAAAACATTTAAAACCGTATTTTTTTATTTATTTGACCATATTATGATATATTTGTTTTTATATAACGTAATAACATAATATTATATGTGTTGCGAATAATGTGTTAATATAATGAATTAGTTTATTATTATTATAATATGACAATTGACAATTTTTCGTCAATAAAATTTAACAGGTGTTATTAATATAATATAATTCATATACGATCCCCTTATTCATAACCCCCCTTGGCCTTAAAAAAATTGTTATTATATTGTGTATAAATTTATAGTTTTGTTAATTTTTATACTTATGATAAAATGTATTATTCAATTAGCGTACCTACAACTCGGTACATTTTAACGCATTTACAACCGGGATATTCGAATTGCACTTATTAACTAAAAGGAAATGGTCAAATTGCACTTGAGTTGAAAAATGGTAATGGTAGAACTGCGTTTAAGCTCAAAAAACTATTTCCAAAAAATTATCATGCATTTGAAGGGGTTAAACGCTTAGAAAACTATCATTTCCTTTCCCACTTACTGTAGGCTTAGGACTTAAGAGTTAGGACTGACAATGATTTTAATCATTGGTATGGTTAGAACACAATCTATGACATGTTTCCTTTATTTAGAATAATAAGATTTAGATTCTATTAATCGCAATCATGGTATTGAAAAATACAAAATTTGCAACTGATTACAAATCTAAAAAATAAACTGGAAAATGATATTTTAACATAATTAAAAATAGATATTAATATTTTGATGCAGACTACTGATACAAGATCTTCAACTATACACGGTACAAGAAAAAATAAATTCACTTTTATGCTCATAGCAAATTACTAAGCTAACATTTTTAATTGATATTTGTTATTAGTTTATAATTACAAAAAAAATGATCGAAATGAAAAAAAAATATTTAAAAATCAAAAAAATGATCGAAATGAAAAAAAGTATCTAAAAATTACAATAATTATATTTGACGATTTAAAAAAATGAATTTAAAAATTTAAAAAATATATTTATAATATTATATTATAACATGATGTATGTATAAAACTGTCATTTTAACCACGCCAATGATTAAAATCATTGTCAGTTCTAATAAGCCTGTAGGTACCTAAAGTGAGAAAGGAAATGAGTGTTTTCTAAACGTTTAACCACATCAAATGCATTATATTTTTTCGGAAATTCTTTTTTTGAGCTCAAGTGCAGTTCGACCCTTCCATTTTTTCAACTCAAGCGCAATTCGACTACAATAAGTGCAATTCGACCATACCTGTTTTACCGCTCCTGGACAATATATTTTAGAAGTGAGCAAAAAAAAAGGTCATTAAACCCCCCTTGGGTAATTTCTAGCTACGCCACTGTGTATAGGCAATAGGCATATTCTACTTTTAACAACGTAATTAAATACCTATGTAAATTTTTTAAAAACAAAAATTAGACGAATAAAAATATACCATACCATTAAAACCTTGGTAAGTATTTGCTCGAGCATATTATTATAAATGCTATTATGCAAACGTATTCGCACGTGTTTATTGTTTATTTTATTAGATATTTATGATTTACAATCTATACATAAAAAATGCAACAAACAATTTTTAACTGATTTTAAAAATAACTCAGAATTAATGCCTGACCACGTATAATACTACACTATTTTGGTTCATACAAATAATAATATTATATTTAATGTCACACATTGCCATGTCATATCTTTAAAATAAACATGATGTGTTGCCTATATATTGCTCCTTAGAATATGACCAAGACTTGAACCACTTACCTCGTGAGAAATATAATAATATTATAACTAATTATTAATTAAATACCTACTCGTTCAAAATTCTTAAAAACAAATTCTACTTATCAATATAATGATTGAAAATGTATACCATCAATTGACGTTAAAAAAGTAAAATATTTTAAAACAATTAAAAATGTTATTTTGTAATGTCTTCAAATTATGCACAAACAAATATAAATAACTCAAAAATTGTCAAAATATTATCGTAAATAAAAAATAATAATAATTTTAACATTTGTTAAAAATGTCAAGTATCTACGGTCATTTGTTTTTGAGTTACATCAAAAAAATAAAATCTATATTTTATCAAAAGTTTTCTATTTTTCCTACATTTGTCGTTTGTTTTCTTGATTATACTAATAAATACTGAGAATTTTTAAATTTGATGTCTTTTAAAACTCAAATTTATATCCAAAACAACTTCCACTTTTGAAAATTAAAGCATTTTATCGACTCATCAACTACTGATTCACAAAAAAAAAAAAAAAAACAAAAAAAAAAAACCATAGTAAAATCAATAGATTCATCGCTCCGTTCAGAATGTAAAACGGTAATATTTTGTATAGTACTGCACCTACTACTACACTAATATATAGGTATTTAGACAAATTATTATATATAATTTTGGTATAAATGTATAAAATATTACATAAGTCAATGTTTATACGTACAAAAAAAAAACGTGTTTATAGTTAAACAGTTTATTTATTAAATATATGTGTTTTAATTATAGGTATAAAAGAAACAAGTACTTATACTAACAATTTTGAAATATAGCTATATTAGACTTGCACATGTGTTTTTTTTTTTTAATTGATACAATTTAATACATAAAAAAGTACACGTATTTGATTAATATTTATAATTAACAATTTGTAGCTATAACACTTGTCGTTATTTTATTTTAAAACAAATTAAATAATATTTTTAATGAGCTTATAAAGCAAAAAATGACTAGACGTCTAGCATATTTTTTTAATAAAAAAAAAAAAACATGCTTACATATAAATCAAGAGAAGATCATACTCATAAAAATTGTTATTTTTATAATATAATATAAAAGATCTCATTTGTGTTTTGTGTTTTACTATACTTATTATAAGCACAGAATCTAAAACATTAAATAATAATATAATTAAAAAAAAAAAAAAAACCAAACCAAAAAGGGTCCGATTTTAAGTATACATAATCTTACGTTTACTGTAATTATGGCGTTGAGTCTAAAGCTGGAAGACGAATGCGGCGGACCAGTATAAATTATATTATTAAATATAATATGTATTTAGTATATTATCGTTACATACGTTTTAGATTTCAATCGCGACGAATAAAAACACTATATTGGAATCATAAATGATGAAACAGTATAATAATAACAAAACGCGCGATGTATAACCACTGAAATTGGCAATAATATTAAACAAACAATATTTTAGAATATACCTAAAGTATTATTATTTATTATTATTGTCGATCGTATTTTGTATTCGTATTATCATATTATGAACTCATTATGTGTAATTCTCGACAAGTTATCGAAACAAACTTCGAAACGATATAATACATACATATTATAATATTATAATAGGTTGCGGTCCCACATGCGTGTCTTGTATGTTATTAGGTATCACAAGTTTTTTAAATAATAATAGGTACCTACGACTGTGTTTATAATATTTTTTATGTGATATTATAGGTAACCGGTTTTTCGCGTAATATCGTAGCAAAAAAATATCGACTTTTCTCTATAGTGTTAATACGATCGACGTTTAAGATTTTTCCATCGAACGATGACCATAACCTCAAAATATTGCTTTATGTACCTATTTTATATATATATACGTGTGGGTATATAACAATACGCGAACCACTAGTGGAAGTGGTTATAAAAAATTCTGACCACTAGACAGTTGTAGGTTAGGTTATTTAGACGATGCGAAAATTCAGCCGTTTTCACAACACTGTCGATGAACATAATAATAAAGACACAGTCGTATAGGTAATAAAATCTGTTGGCCGTCGAATGGTGTTATATGGAGAGTTAATAGGTCGTAACGATATATTAATGTGTATAATTATTATAAATCGATACCTATACGATCGTATACCTTGTGATCTTCATTTCTTCGCCAACTCGTGAGTACCGTGGTAATAATAATAAATTTATGGTCTACAGCAACCTGCCGGCACAATGTCATATTTGATTTGGTTTGAAATGAATCACAACGACGCTGTTAAGTGTTCATTACGATTCATTAAAATACGCATATGCATTGCGTTCGGGCGTTATTCGTGTGTTTTATCGGTTTCATGATAAAATTTGACGACGAGGTCGAGAGTAGGTGATGAGATTATCTTCAAGCAATCCATCTTTGTAACTATCGAAATGCACTAAAAAGTAAAAAAAATAAATAAATAAATAAAATACCGTACTTTATAGTGGGTACTGCTAAAATATGATTACAAAATCATTAACAATAGTTAAACAAATATATATATTTAACATATGATAGGTCTCTTGGAAATATAAATTTAAAACATATTTTGACATACGTTTATAATCAAAAGCTACTTTTTTTGTTATTATACTACTCTTATTGAATATCTATAGGTACATACAATTTCAGTACACTATTGATAGTGTCAACGATTTTTTGCCAAATTAATTCTGTAAGAAATTGCGACAAAAACAAAGTCTAAGTGACTTAACGTTTTAAAATGGAACGTAGAAACTGTGAGTAGAGACAACGATTTTTGTATTTACTTGTACGATACAAAGAGTCAAAGAATGTCGATTACAAACTTATCTTCTTTTTTTAAATTCAAATTTCCTTTTAATATTTATAGAGATGATTTTTTTGTTTTTATTTAATCAGATTTTGAATGAAAAGTTTCCAAAGTATTATATTTAATGTAAATACTAAGAATAAATTATAATAGTAGGTACTAGTACTAGTATTTGATAAGTATGAATAACAATCAACTTCTCTTAATACTTAAAAATCACACAAAAATCAAAATACAATATTGAATGTATAAATAAGGGAGAAACGCGGGGTCTGAAGTATACTTTGTGATTAACTACGTTTATACTTATTATACAATTTATTTGTATTCATTTTTTATGCATACTACGTATAACTTATAAGTACTGCTATAATTATTTAAAACACTCACGTGTTATTCCTGGTGAAATTTTCGGAATATCTTTATCTATGGCTAGTCTTTCTTCTCTGGTTACAGTCTCTGGCGCACAACATACCACAGGCATTTTTCCTTTGAAACTGCAAATTTTCGGATACTTTACGTTGTCCCTAATGTCCTGAATGGCTGTTTTGCAGTCGTCTAATATTTTGCACACATGAGCTTTACCCGGAACTAAACTTGTTTTACAGACTTCGTCTAAAAACCAAAATGAAGGATATCATTAAAATATATTAATCAAAATAATAAACATATCTTATCTTAACAAGTATATTATTATAATTGGTATTATTACAATAGTGTTCTTCAAAATAACATTATTTTGTGATAACTCGAAATTCTAACAAAGTAGAATAATATAAAATAATACGTATATTATATATAAACCTATAGTTGATATACGTATTTCTGTTTTGCATTTAATAACTTCATTAAACATCTCTAATTACTTATTCTGGGTCATACTTGGAGGATAAAACCGTAAGGCCTCAGGCCTCAACCCCTTTAAAAATTCGTTTTGAGCACAGCCTTAGTATTGAGTTAGTAATGCTTTGGCTAGGTTTGAAGCCAATATTACAAACACTAACATATCTTTGATAATACTGCAAAATCATATGTCCTAAGTAATGGATAGATTTAAATGTTAAGCGCATGTCTTATACAATCATTTTTTATCGAAATGTCTTATAGTTTTTTTATTGTAATCCGCAGCAAAAAAAAAAAAAAAAAACGAAAGAATACAAAAAAAAAATTTATTTCATAATTGTTCCCACATGCATGTTTTATATATATATATGTTAATTAAAAACAACAATATTCAATGCCACAATGTATTGTAAATGGCAGTTGTTTTATATAGGCAATATGTAATTGCACAAAAAACCATTTATTTTATGATCTCGCTCCTCTATAACATATAAGTTTCATTAGACTTTAAGAGTACCTACTTAGCGCAGTATAAATTATAGTATAAACTGCTTATTACAAACAATTTTATAGCAGAGAATCTTTTTTTCTATAGGCATTTAACCGATGTTTATACCACGAGATCCACCAAACACATAATAATATAGATAAATACAATGTTCGTTATAATACTTGACTGAACAGTAGCTTATATAGATATAGTCGAATTATTTTAGAGTATGATTAATTATACGGAATGATTCAATTTCGCGATGACAATGTTGTTATATATTATTATTACGTGACAATGTGGTCATTCCACGACCATAAGTTTTTTCTTAGTTTATAATAATTACAAAATTTTAGTTGAGGAGGGGTTATAAAACGAGTTTCCTGGTGTCTATACACGTGGTATTATAATAATATAGTGACATAGCTAAGCTGCTTATTCAATTTTATACGTTATAACTATTCGTGTTAATTTTTTTCTTATAAGATATACATTTCCAGTTTTTCTTTCATTGAACTTGATAGTTGAACGTTGTCCAACGACCTTGAATATTAAATTACACTTATTTTATTGAGTAGTCTATATACTACGCATATATTATTACATTATTATATAAATTATATATATATTTAAACTCAAAAATTAAAATTGTCTTATACTGATGATTCGTATGGTAGAGATTTTCATTTTACCTATTTAAAATTATCGTTTTAGAAATTTTAATAGTTATAGGTACTTTGGTTAAGTAATTTACTATATAAAATTGCTCAACTAAAAAAAAATAAAGCTTTAAACTAATATATAAAATATATTAAAATATAAAATTTTAGATTATAAATATTGTTATGTCAACAAGGTAATAAATAATAGTAATGATTTTACAACGACATAAATTGTATTTTTTTTTTTTTTTTATTGGTTTGAAAGTTCAGCCACAAAGACCATAACTTTTACATTTTTATGAAAATTTGAAATTATATTGATTTACATCAAAGAGTTAGACCTTATAAAAACTTATACCAAATATTCGTATTATTACTAAATACAACAATAATGTTAAGTTGTAATAGTTCCAATGTATATACCAGATACCTGTATGACATAAGTGTAATGTGCTAATGTATATTATATTTGTTTTATTTTACAATATTTATTGACATTGAATGGTAAGAAATTATAGCAGTTACAAGGATTAAAACTGGAAGAGTTTCCTTATTGTACAATGTTGTTTGTAATTATTTTGTGTTAGTTTAAGTTTCCTTGTATAATATAATAATAATATGCAGATTAAAGATATTAAAAATAATGAGTATATTATGGATATTAGTGTAGAAATATTAATTATTATGCATATTTTAATGAAATTAGCACACTCCATCCTCATGCTTCGAACATAAGTGGTGGTAAATATTATTAATATCACCTCATCATACCAAGGATTTACATCAAATTTTTGGTAATACTTTTTAGTTTATGCAAATTAATGTGGTCTCAACAAGCCTATAAAATTAGATCACAATCGTTATTTCTATCGACAAACTCGAGGATGATAAAATTATGTTCAGCTAGGTAATTAAAAATATTTTCTTTCACACGAGAATTGGTTAAAAAAAGAAATCAAAGTACATATAACAATAGCTTATTTAAATTAGTAAATAAAATTTAATGTTTTCCGATATTAGGTAATCATTTGAATAATAAATAATTCACTGATAATATTCCCATAATGAAGGTTAATTATGACCTTCCAAAAAACCTATTTTTTAGCTTGCATTAAAATTTATGCCAATGAAAAATAAATAAAATTGTTTTTTTTTTAACGATTTATTCATTAAAATGCATATAAAACGTGTAAAAAAAATAGAGAATGTTTGGAAGGTCAATCCTAATTAAAATTATCAAAATATAATATTTTATTTCTTTTACAATTTTAAATATTATTTTCTAAAATAACTTATTTAATATGATAAGAATAATGCATTTAAACCTATAAGTAATTTGTTTATTATAAAGAAAGCATCAAAATAATGTTTTCTCAAAGGTGTGTTTTAAATTTATTTATTAAATTAAAATATAGTCACTAATTATTTTCTATTAAATAAATAACTTAATCGATTAAGAAAAAAATAATTATTAATTATTAATAATATTAGGTGTATAGAGTAGGCGGTATATTAACTTTAGTTGCACCTGTATTATAAGTAAAATATCTACCATACGAGAAGTTACATAATATTATAGTACCTATAACTATTAATTTTATAAAATATATTTAGTAGGTATATAAATAATAAATATATTGGTAATAAAATAATATAGACTATTTAATTTATTTACGGTTATAATATTATCAGTTCAGTTACAATTTTTAATAACTAAAAAAACGAAAAAATACATTACTTTTTAAAGTCATGCGTGGTAATTCGACAATAATTAATGACTACAATATTATTATTATTATTATTATTATATTAATAATAGTTAAATGACAAGTTTTACTCACTTTCGTCCAACCACAATATGTCGGGTGGAGTGAATGTCTTTGAAGAGGCCAATGCAACGAGCAGAGCATAGCAGAAAATGTATGAGAAGTACATACCTAACAATAACTATATTGCAGCTCCGCGTTGGACGACTCTAAATAAACGAATGAGAACCGATGATACTATGTATGCTATAAGCCCCGCAAGATCGGGAAAACTGACAAAACAAAAACCGGTTCCGACATAATTTTATGCACAGCGTACGATTTGGAGTTTCCGATTGGGTTTTCGTGTACCTACCGAACCGTAAAATCGCGTTTATTCGTACTCCGCCTAATACCATACTCGTAGTACAGATAGGTAAAATTACACAGGTAATAATTACGATATTTGCGAGTAGATGGACTACATCATAATTATTTTAGATTCTTAGCGGAAAGATTATAAGATTTAATAATTATATGTGTGTGTCATACTGTCATCACTATTTATAGATGTAAAAATGTTTTAATTTTCAACTTAAAGAAAATCTGATGTATCAATAGACTTTGGGTAGACAAAATTAAAAATTCAGTTTACAACGAAATTAATCTTGTTTTTTTTTTTTGTTTTTTTTTAAATATGAATTATTGAATAAGAAATTTGAATTGTTTACTTAATATAAAATATATGACCGTTTTCTATTCGTGGTATATAAGTTTCAAAATAGTGTAACTCTTGTACGGTATTTAAAATTTTGGTTAATATAATAAAATGATAAGGATAAAAATTTCGAAAACAATTTTCAATTTGTTAATAAGTTAATTCAGACTTATTGATATAATCTCTCAAAATAATAAAAAGTTATATTAAAAAATAGACAAATTTCTTTTTTTGGAGAAGTTAAAACCAAAAAATCAAAAATATGGGAACATCTATCTTAAGTAAACTTAACGAAAAATATATTTTCAGAATTCTTAACGTTTCATTAACTTGATCGGTACGTTGGAAATAGAACATGTCTATTAAAATAATACTATGTCACGCGTGTGTTAAGACAAAAACAGAAAATCACCGATTCCAATCCTTTTAGGTAAATTATTACAGAAATGATTTCATAGGTAACTACCAAAAAAAATCAAATTTTTATAAAATTTGTCAATGAAGGTAATTTTGTTGGAAACACATACAATTTTTAATTTAAATACTTTGATACAATATTACTCTTGAATTTTTTTACGACCAGTTTTTTTTTTTATTCACATTTCATAATCAAATAATAAAATATAATAAGTGATAACCATATTTATTTTTATATACCTAATTTAAAAAATATTATTATTAACTTGAAATATTTCATAATTACGTATTAATCTACATATGCCATTTTCAAAGAGTTTAGATTAATGTTAATACTTATACCACGAACCTATTCATAGTATCTACCGTTGTACTTCAGTATTGATTTATATAAATTGATAATAGCTAATAATATTATATTAAATAAATAATAATTAAATGACATGGTACAATGTGGAATTTGTTTGTTTAAATCTTAGATCATATACATTTGATTATATGTGTACATGATCTAAGGTTTAAATAATAATGTCAGCCTACTCTATAAAATAATAAAGAAAAAAATTACAAATAAAAATAAAAATATAACTATTATAATTCAATTTATAATAAAATTTGATTAGAAATTTAAGCTAGCATATTTTTGAACAGTATCGTTGCTTTTTATAAGTAATGAATAATGGTTTATTATTGAATTCAAGTTTAACACTTCCATTACAATGACCTACTCAATGAAAAAGCAGATACACACTAAATATTCTATTTTAATAGAAGGTTCTAAAAATGATCAACATATAATAATGATATAGTATTGATGAGATGATTATAGTGAACAGAGGAAATTCATATCAATAATTGCATTTTTTTTTATTATTATCTTATCCAGCTATCCACGTGCTTTCGAAAATCCGATTATTTCACCTCCCGTGACTTTAGGTTCAAGGCCTTCGGCAATTGGAATAGTTTTACTCAATAGTTATACTTAATACGATTACAAAGAAAAATTATAACCATTGTAAACATGTAGATATTGTATAAATTAAAATTCGACATTATTGTAATTGAAAACTTTATGATCGCTATTCTTTTGTACATTCTTATACACTAAAATATTCCATGTGTCTTGTGTATGATATGTTTTAATTTTTAATTAATTTCCGTAGCACAATTAATTGCCTTTCAAATATATATATTTTTTTTTAATACAACAACACTGTTGTATATATTTAATATATATATGTTAAGAAAAATAAACAATCAATTCATTTTTTTTAAATTTCTTCATGATACAAAATAATTTGTATTACGTAAATCAACATTGATTACTTCAATTTGTATGGTTTTAATGCAGTCACCGTTGTAATAACATAGTTATATTACAACTTACAATTTATACAATTACTAGATGTGTTTAACATTTTTAAAACAAAAAATGCATTTGTCGTATACTACAGCATTTTTTAATATTTATATTCGTTACTTTGGATTTTCACCAAATTGTAATTTCTTAATTTATAACAATACAATAATACTTATACTGTTATTTGTTTTATAAATCGTCAATTTTTTTTTCTATTCTATATTTATTATAACATTTTATTAAACTAAATAAATATTTGTTTAAAAACCAAGACATTTTATTTTATACATTTCCCCATTGATCTATAATAGGATAATAGGTAATCGTATACTGTCTTACATAATTAATCTATTTGGTAAATATATAGCTAGTGTATTAATTTACAATAGTCAGCTTTTCAATTTTTTTTATAAAAAATTTTAAAAAAATTTTATGGAATTTTTGATCTCATTACTATTTTAAGCCTTAACATCATATGTAACTTTAGTTGTCTAGTGGTAAATGAAATGTTATATATAAATAGCATGTAAAATATAACATCTATAACTAATAACATGCATGTTATAAGTTTGATATTGATCCATGAACTAACATAAAAAAAAATATATATTAAATTTATAGTAAAATAAGGGAATATATTTTTTCATATCAACCTCTAAATTTTTAAACAGTATAGATTTATTATAGCTCTAAAATAGTGAATCAAAATCAACTTGGAAACTATTTTATTAATATTAATTTATAATTTTTATCTAAATATATACGTATTTTTATTATATAACTGCTAATAAACTGTATCATATATTAATATTATTATTATTAAATTTAGAAAACATTCAACTTTTCCATCTGTATCTAGAGTTTTAAAAGTCCAATAAGTATTATGACGATAGAAGTATAAACATTATTAACTTTAAGAATGTTTTGATAACATATTAAACTAACAAAGTATGAAATACATTTTAATTTAAAGTTTATACATTTATAAATAATTTATTTATAAAATATATGTAGGTATAGGTAGGTAATAATTGTTTTTAATAAATAATAATTGTCTAGTTAGTATTAGGTAAATGTTAAATACAAAAATGTGTATACATTGATAGATTGCTATTAATTGATTATGTTGTTTCTTTATATTTCATCATTAAATATAATTTATACTTAAATACAAATTTATGTTGTCATTTACAATAATTTATGGTTATAAAGTTTAACCAGGTTAACCATAACAGGCTATTTGTTAAAAAAAAAAATAATTGAATTCAATTTATAGATAGTACTTCATAACTAGACGTCATGACTATGAATATTTTAAAAAAAAGGTCTAAGAATATTAATGCGATATTATAAATATTCACTATTCAACAACAATGTGTTTTTTTATCGTGGTTTTTAAGAATATTTTGATAAACTTGAAATTTGGCAGGCAATGTTATAATAGGTAAATTTGTATTTCAAATACAAAATTATAAATATTTTATCTACCAGACAAATACGCTGCTGTTTATTACTGAAATAATTATGTTAAAAAATGAAATATGTAGTTCATTAAGGAAAATCATCCCTTTAAAAATAATACTCATCAGCATGTCGAGATTAGTAGGGTTTACAAGTTTTTAAGCTATAATTTTTTTTAGGGAAAGTTACTACTAGTTTATTACTTTCTTATTAGAAAGTTACGAAAATTATAATTTTAAAGCACCAACATTAGGTAGAATTACTTTTAATTAATTTCTTTCACTTCAAATAGTGGACACAAAAATGTATGATTTTAATTCAGTTTGAGACTCATAACAAATTATCAATGATATATTAATGAAAATAATTTATTTAACTATATTTTTAACTTGAAATACTTGAAAAGTAAAATAAAAAAAAAAATGTTTACAATAACTTTTTTTTAATTTTGTTTAGAAAAATTATTTATTTAAGCTTGCACTAATGTTTCGATTAAATAGAATACTATTAATAACAATTCTGTAAATAGAAAAAATAGTGAGTTTAAAAAATACAAATTATAACTGTTTTCTAAATTCATAAATATTATAATACTTACAAACTATGGAGTTTGTTTTAATTCGATGTGTCTTAAACGTCATCAATCGCACTAACGTCCTCTATCAGGTGTCGAAATTCGGGTCTACATTTAAATCAAACAATCGACAATACAAACCTAAAAAAAAGTATAGGTAACTGTAAAAAATAATTGATTTTAAAATTTGTTATTTAAGTTTCAAATACCCTGACTTAGTGCAAGTTACTAATAAGTAAACTAATTTAGAATAGATGAGTCAAGAGCATAGGTAGATATTTTATATCATGTAATAATCATGAATATTAAGAGTCATAACTTATGCCTGATGAACTGACAAATAGACAGTACTTTATGTTAAAGATAGCATTGAGTCAAATACCTAATATGGCAAACATCTCAAATTTTTTTTTATTTTTTATTTATGTATTTAATGTGAATGACAAATAATTAAAATGTTTATAGAAAAATTATTATACTAATAATATTTCTAAAAGTGTGAATGTACTCTATCATACACAAGCATAACACAGTAAATCTACATGTTATAATGTTGTTATAGGTTATATATAGTATAGGTTACCTATAGTTAATAAATTAGCAAACTTACTTATAACTTTTTTTTATAAAAAAAGCTTTTTTATGTTTTTATTTTAAAATAAGCTATAATAATTTGGAAAAATAAATTATTTAAGTACTTATAACTCATTATTAATTAATAATTACTAACTGAGAACATAGATCATTCCCGCCTAGAATATTTCGATGATAATACCATTTTCTTTAATATTAATAATATTATAAATAAATATATGTACTTTAAAATAATAAGTATATATTATAATAAATAAAAATAATCCGATACATAGATTTGTTACATTAAACGATTGCTAACAGAAAACACATGCGGATACGACGTCTTCGACCAAGTGGTAGCTTCATACATAAAATGTACATAATATAATAAAATAAATTATTGAAAATTCGTCATTTTTCGTGAATTTTTTTCAAAAATATGAATTTAGTATATACAAAATCAATAAACTTTAATATTTCACTAAGACACAAAGGATATTTTATAATTATTTAGTTAATTAACTATAATACATTTTAAATAAAATTATTATAGGTTGGCACACATGAAATTCTGTGGCCTACATTACTTTACCTTACTCGAGTCTTAAACGATTATTATGTATTAGACTTATTTTAATTGGTAACCTCAATTTGGATTTTTGTGTTTTGTAAATATTTTATTACGAAGTAAATAATACCTAAACCCGCTAGACATGACATAGGTTAGTAATAAGACTTATACAACATTTAGTAGCTAAGTAAAGTATTTATTTAGAGTTATGATAATTAATTAAGAACTATTTTTTTTTTTTTAATTCCAGAAGGTTTTTCATCAATAAAGCTTAAAAAAATTAGAGTTAGCCAATTAATTTTGTTTGGAATTGAATTTATACGACATTCGTTCTTTTACATCGACTTGACAATAGATAATATGTATTGCCTTTAGGTGCAACGTGCCCGGCGCAAGTACGACTGTCAGATATTCAATGATAATTTAATAATACTTTATATTCGTCTGTAACATTCATCATCCATATTAAATTATGAACATATTATTTTGTTTGATCATAAAACGCTCCTACCATACAATTATTGTTCCTTATATTTATTTTTTAAATCATTATTTAAGAAAATTACACTTTACAAAATCTTTCTAATGTGATACCAGTACCTAGTACCTAGCTATTTATAACATAATGTGTTGTCTTACAAATCTATTTATTTATAATATATATTAAGTGAACTATTAACGTATTTCAGTATCAAACATAATATTTTAGAAATCAAAGTATAATAATTAATAAGTATAATATTGTATTATAATTTATAAGTATATAAATATCATTTTTTTTTTTTTTTTAATGGATTTAATAATTGCTTCTTTACTTTCATAAGTACCTATACAAAAGAACAATTATTAGCTTCAAAAGTCTTAAAAAAAAAAAAAAACAAAAAAAAATTATTTATTAATATCAAAATGTATGGGTTTGGGAAAATATTTAAATATCTTGGTAGTTAAACACTCACCGATATATTATGTCATTTTGTAAGCTGTATGCCCAAAAATATGTTATATTTAAAACTTATGTATATTTATTATTTTAATACATTAATGCCATTATATTACTCAATATTTTATCTTTTACTAGGTATTTAATATTTTTATGCCTTAATTATGTACTTAGTACTAGACATCTAGACATAATAAAATATAAATAATGTGTTTCCTCTTATTCCTAAAATTCTATGACCTTGATTGGCAAAATATTATCTATGAATATCTATTAATAAATTATATAGTATATTATAATTGTATATGCTTATTAATTAGATACCTATTTTTAAAATATTATTATAATTATTTCGTAAATAAATAATATTTTTATAAAGAATAGAGAAGTGAAGGTAAGTATTTATAGTAAATTGATCAATGCAAATTAATAAAACATAATGAACAATTTGATAAATATTATATATGCTTCAGTATATCAGGAAAAATATATTTACCTTTTTTTTACAACAATTAAATTTTCTTTTGTAATGTGATATAACTAATTACATATTTTATAATTATTTTAATACGCAAAACATGTTTATATTACTGTTACCTACTCATCAACATCAATGTTTCATTTGTATCTTTATTGCATTATTGGTTTGTTTTATTCAATTCCATATTTACAAAAAAAAATCTCTGTACCTATATTATATAAATAAATTAAATTATCAAAATATTGACATTAATTAAATATATTATTTGATTGAAATATATTTCTTTCGATATCTTATTCTTTGAGGAGTATGATTGGAGTAGTATTAACTTTAGTTGAAATAAAAATTGTAATTCAACATTGGTAGTAATTAAAATAAAAATGTATATTTCCTGACTATTATTCATTAATAAGTTTTTTTGTATTGTGTTGTTTTTTATTTTAAAGTGTATAGTTCATTATTCAATTTTTATTTAACAAAAATATAAACAACTCCAGGTAAAGTGGGGAGGATGAATTAACTACAGATCAAGGTCATCCATTATTTCGTTCTTATCATACCTAATGTACTAAACTATTAAATAAGTAGGTACACGTTTTTGTTTTATTTTATTTGTTGTTTTTTTTTTTTTTTTAGTCACTTATTTGTGAGGTTTTTATTTAAAGATAAAAGGGAGATGATAATAATTGACAAACGTTGCCATCAAGTAAATATATTTTAGGCGTAGTCTTGTAACAACCAGAAAACATGATATTGAACACTGTTTTTCCTTATAAGTTTGGATATTTTTTTAATAGCATTTCGTATTTTTGTTATAGTAAATTATTTTTTTCCTCAAATAAAATGAACATTATTTCAATATAAATTAATGATTTAGGGGATTTAATTTTGGTTGATTCCTTACCTATCTAATGCAAACTGTATTTATTATCCTAACCATCCTAATTTCTACAAACATATTTGAATTCATAATAACGTTAAATTGAAAATGATTTTTCTAGTTTTCTTGATATTAAACTCTTTATTGCCTCATATTCAAATTTAAATCTTAAATGTCTAAAAGCGTAATTATACAAATTGATCAAGTTAATTTCAAGTAACATTGTGATGAATTTTAATATGAATTCAGAAATATTATCGAATAACTATATTAGTTAATACAATATTGGTGGACAACAATATTATAAATACTTTTAACTAATCAAAATATATAATATTCCTGTAGCACATTACTGACATGTGATTGCACTTGTGCAAGCACTACGACGCTATTGTTTTTCTCTACAATAACATATTATTTAGGTACTATGTAAATGTTAAGACGATACGAACTTACACATTTTTAAAATTATCTAAACTGAACTCACTAAAAACGGTTAGAATTAAATTTAAATAAAATTTAATCAGGAAAATGAATACCAAGTCGACAGCAATAATATCAAGAAATATTACAGAAATTCTGTCTGGGGCGTATCGTGGGTCATGGGCAAGCATGACACGTGGACTGCTCCCTCCTCTTCTTCAATAAAACGTTGCTTTTAAGTCGAAGACTAGCAATCATAGTTGATGGCGCGTTGTTTACATGTATTTTTTTCAACGATTAGCGTATAAGTTATTTTGTGAACTTGTTCATATTTCAACGATGTTTTTTTGTGAATTACAATATAATTTTTTTACATTTTTTGATAAGTCATAATATATTCATTTTGAGAACATTCATTAATGATTGTTTTGTTTTACTTAAAGAGATCGCGACTAAAAAATAATTTGAATCACATATAAGATGACTATAAATCTAACTATTCCAACATTTTGCAGCAGTAAAATATATAGAAATAGATCATACTTTTTTATTACACAGCCATGTGGGTTTGATTCACGATCCAAATATGTAAATGAGTTTTACTTAGTTGTGAAAATAGTATAATAGAGAATTAAGTAAAATAAATATAAAATGTATGGTTTAGAAGAAAAGATAATAAAAATTACTAGTATCGCAAGTCAAATTTCATTCAATTATGCAAAAATCATAAAATACCATTTTCATAATAAACATTAATGTCATCTTCACATCTTCAACTATTTAATTATGATTTATACTTTACTAAGTCTTCTTTCTCAATCTATTTTTTTCATATACCTACCTATTACAATGATCTTTAGTGTTTTTCAATTAATATTTTAAGTTAGTTTAAAATGTTATAGTATGAAACTTAAATTAATAATTACGTAACTAAATTTCTAATTTCTATCAACTTGTAGAAAAGTAATTAATTATTATTTAGATATTAGGTTTATTGTCAATTTACAGTTATTCCGCACAACTACCACCCATTATAATTATTGTAGTTAGATATTATTTGTTATCAACAACTTATACAACGGTATTAAATAAAAGCTATACAAAAAAATTAGACGTCATATTTCTGGTGTAAAAATTCATGTCACATACTTAAATCGTACAATTTATCTCGTACCAACCACTGTTATATTATAAAAAATTAAAAATTTTATAAATTTAAAAAAAAAAGAGAGATAAAAACTGGAACACCGTTTACTAAAATGTTTATAAAGGGCATTATAATATGGTCTTTCAAAAAAAAAAAAAAAATGTATTTAAGATAACTGATTTTGAATAGGTTAGGTTATCCATATACTATATTTTTAGTATACACAATTGAAAATATTGTAAATTGCTCATAGTATATTAAATAATTTTTGTAGATTGTGTATGTATTTTGCAAACAATAATAAAAAGTTTATATTTTTTGTTTATAAGAACCTTATTTTTTCTTTAAATCTTAAAGTATAAAAACAAAAGTTAATTTGAAAATGAATTGGATGATATACCTACTACAATAAATAATAGTGTCAGCGATAATTAAATTTTCCACTTTTAGCAATTTGCACCTACAACGGCTACAACCATGGGGCTTCTAGAGCAAGTCGGGAGCCAACGGTTCATAGCTGATAAATGACGCTAAGTCGACTTAAAGAACGCTATTCGACCTCAAGTCAGCTGATGGTTCGTCAGCACTACAAGCGGCGACGAACATACTGGAAATACCCTGCGAAATATCCCAAAATAAATAAGGTGACTGGTTTACAAGTTTAAGGTTATAGGAAATCACTTATCTTACATTCTCCCAACTGTAGAATTTTCTCGTTGTAAATAAAACTAAATGTATTTATTAAATATGTTTTTTCCTTTGAACCGCTTATATTGTTATATGATCTTTAAATATCATATAGGCATATATTAGTGTTTATAATCGCGTTCAATTTGAGAGATTAAACTTTCTCAACTACAAATAAATTCCATTAACATATGATTTTTTAACGTGAATCATATTAGCTACCTATCATTTTATAAACGAAATATTACGAGTTAATGGTTATAATACGAAATATCATTGTTTCATAGTAAAAGAGATATATGTATAAACAATAAAAGTCATTTTAATGATTTATGTCAAAATATAAATTTTCATAAAATATGTATAATACTATTTAAGCAGAATTTAATTTAAGTTTTACGGGAAAAAACAAAATTATTTTATTTTAAGTACTTTTTGAAACAACAATAACACTATAATGTTAAACATTAATTAATAATATTTCTTATTATTTAAAAACTACGTATTTTTAAGTTTTCTTAACGTTAATCATTTAAACTTAATGGGTTATATAGATTTGTAATTTTGAAGATTTGTATACCAGACAGGTAATATATATATAATATATATATCCAAATATATCAAATTGTAATTATGTTACACAATTAAAGTATACAAGTATACAATTATACAAGATAAATTGTTTACAGTAATAAAAAAGTTAAATTAGCTAATTTAAAATTTCGTATGGTTGACCACGTTGGAGTCTGCGTTTGCTAAGCTTATGACGGACATTCAGCCTAAAATATTGTGGACCACTTGCTTTGTTTAAATAGCTAAAAAGCTATAAATATATATGCTTTGGTAAGATATTAGATAATTTATTATTTTTTTACCTGAATATAATTTATCGTATTATACCTAATTCTAATAATTATTATATCGTTAAATTTGTTATTAAAATAATAATTTTTAGTACCTATATTGTACCATAATATAATAATATTTTAATTTTCCTGTTGCTGCCTTCAATAACAATAATAATAAATTTATGTGTCCTTAATAACTTACAATCTTAATAACAAATATGAAACTGTACAGCATAAATAAAAAAAAAATATTTTACGTGTTAATATTAATTATTAAACTACCAATTATACGCCTTAATGACTTTACTAAATTATCGTATTTTCCGAACATGCCAATTAGATAAGTAGGAAATAAATAAAATACCCAGGAAAAATAAATACTTTATGATTTTTGTCACAACCCATACAATTTTTACTTTCAATTTTAAATCATTATGATTTACGACTAATGTACAATTGTACTAATAATAACATTACACAATTACCATTAATTCTATACAAAGATATTTAAATTTATTTTCATGATAATAACATTTAGATATTACTAATTTTAAGTTGATATTAATTTATATTTTTTACAATCTATTGGAATGTTTAAGCATTATTTTCAAACAAACAAATGGAAAAAAAAATAGCTAAAAACAGTTAAAGTAGCAATTGATAAAGGAAGTCACAATATAAACATTATCATTAATTCTTTTGAAATTGTATTTAATTTTTATATCATTATTTTCTTAAAAATAGAAAAATTAACTTTTGAATAAATATCCATGTATGCTAAAGAAGGAAAATCCAACCACATATACCTATACTACAAGTATTTATTCATATAATTTTATTAATTTTTAAAAATTTAAAAGTATATTGTTTATAATTTTGTTATTTATTTTTTATTTGTCGAATTTTCGTTTTTAATTGATAGTATTAAAATAATAGCACTAAAAATTAAAAAAAAATAAATAAATAACCATATATTACATATTTTGTACTCGGTATTAAGAAAAATTATAACACTTATTTAAAAAATAATATTCACTCTAAAATTTGTAAAATTTAAAGCTTAATAATAGTGTATTAATAGAAACAATAAATAATTTACCTGATTAAGTATTCAATCAAACAAAACAATATTTGTATGTGTTTTTTTATAAAAACAATCCCTTAAAAATTGTACAAACGTATTCAGTCTTCCTCGAGGTTAGGACCAACAAGTAATATTGAATAGAAAATTGTAACGTTGTAAAATAATAACAAATATATAGGTAGATAGATAGTATTAAAAACCACCTCCAAACTTGGATTGTAATATACCGTTTTACTTGGAGACATAACCTCGTAGTATAAAATAGATGCATTCAATTATTGTATCTTGTATATTTGTAGGTAATTGATAACAATTCATATGGTAGCAATATAAAACCAATGACCACAAACTATATTATTATTATTTGTATGAATTGTATGTACAATTCAAAGATAAAAATTGTATATATAATAGCATGATAATTAAAATATGTCTCATAATTTTTAATATTAAAGTGTAAAATTAATGAATGTGTTAAATATAGTTACTAAAATAGATAGCTATAAAATGGGTGATTCTTATCGGCTCTCTATTTTTCACTCCCCGTGATTTATCTGTTAAAATTTTCTTCCAATTTAGAGGAACTTTTTATCTCGCCGCAGTGTTTTTTTTATACAACTTACAAGAACCCACAGAAACCCTATATTTGATAGATATGTACATATTAAATCTTTAAGTTTCTTCATCATAAAACTGTATTTACATTAGCAAGTCAATTTTAACTTTTACACTGTCAAGTTCAGACTAGTTATGTAAATTTTTGTTGGGACCAACATAATATTGTGTAAGATTTTTAATAGTATCCAACAAATCAAACTTGTTTACCTATATACCCAAAAAAATTACCGAACGAAAAAAGTTTCGATACAAGTGTAATAATTCAAAATAAATTTCTGATTAAAATGAACACCAACATATTTTGAAAGTTTTCTAATGAATATTTAACAAATTTGATTAACTTAAACTAAACAACTCGTTTATGGTCATATTAGTATGTGTTTATCAAGCTAATTAAATGGTTTTAATAATATTGGTGTTCTTTTAAAAATAAAATGCCTAACTAATTTAATAAATATTTAGTATATTATATTACTTTATACGTGATAAATACCCTTGATTATTATTAATTTAATTTACAATACTATATTTCACTGGAAACGCTTTTGAAAATTAAATCGAAAATCCAAGAACCGTGAAGTTCGTGATACTTATACAGTATTTACACTTTTCCGAGACACAGTTAATTTTATTTAAATCATCCATCGTCACATGTAGGTTGTAAAGCTGATAACATGAAAAATATAACGCTTAAATAGTAGTATTTATACGTATTCAGGCAATGATCAAAATATACATTTATCCAGTAAAATTTGAGTTGTTTTAAAAATGCTTACAAAACTATAGTTAAATTTACTTGTAATTTATAAGTTATTTGTAATAAAGAAAAAAAAGTTAACGAGAGGATAATGATGTTACTGATTCGTAAATATTGAAATTTTAAATGTTTACAAAATAATGAGAATGTAATAAACATACTTATAAGAACGTAGGCGGTGATCGTGGGTTAATATATTGGAAATTTCCTAAAAACAGACCAGCAATTTATCCATGTATCCATGTGGAGGTGAACGCCTTTCGTTTATAGTGCATTTAGCGATCACGGACACAATGGGAATATATTATAATATTAAGATTAAGAGTTATTGTCAGCTGCATATATAAACATGAAAGAGATGATATCACAACAAAAATATTTCAGATATAAAACAACAAATATTATCATCAATGTTAATTCTAAACACATACATTTAAACATTTTAAACATTATCTTAAACAAGACTATTCTATAACTAAAAATAACGGTAATTTTAATTTGTCATCGTATAATAATAATGTCATGATACGACGTATAAGGACACACAGATGATTATTTTCCTTTTTATCTCCATCTAGTTACCGTTATTTATAAAAAAAATATCTAAAACATGTATACACAATATACCATTAAATTGCATGGAATATGATATGTATAATTCATAGGTATAAACTAGCAATGTGTTCCTATTGATATCAACATATACAACGCATGTGATAAATTCATAAAATGACCCATATGCTGAATAAAAAAATATAGTTAAAATTCACAATGATAATATCTATGATTTAAAAATTATAAAACTTAACAATAATATATTAATAATTAAATATAATTGATATAATATATAATAGAATTTTAATCAAGGCGTGTGATCAAGTTGACTAACTATAGTTTATTCATAATACAATTTTATTTTTATTCACGTCAATAATACATATATCATTATCTAATATAAATTGAATAAATGTGTTAACAGTCGTCATTTTTAAATTATATAATATAATTTAATTTGTATAAGCTTTAAACGCCAATTAATCATAGATTTGTTCTGGCCAAAATCTAAATAACCATTCTTTAAACACTTATGGTTTACCTCATCAATAGGGTAATATAGAAAAAATGTAGGAAACCTTGAACTGGCGCTAATTTATTTCCCCTCCCCGTTCGATCTTTTATAACTCGCATTATATAGCACCAAACAAAATTTCATGTTGATTATTATACATCTCGAAATCTATAATATGGCTATAATTGGTCATAAGTATAATAAGACATTAAGTACTA
This sequence comes from Aphis craccivora, assembly GCA_009835225.1. Classification (NCBI taxonomy): domain Eukaryota; kingdom Metazoa; phylum Arthropoda; class Insecta; order Hemiptera; family Aphididae; genus Aphis; species Aphis craccivora. Next base: position 139,680 of record VUJU01000093.1, on the reverse strand, counting down.
ATTTTAAATTCGTTGAGTAATATTTTTAACTAATACGTTAATAATAATAAAAATTACGTCTGAAAACTTAAGAAATGATTTTGTATTTAAAAGTTACGTTTTTTCCACAAAATATTTTTGTTATGTATATTATAGTAATAGACTTAATCATGATTACAAATTAATGTTGATATAATATTTTTGTATGCAAAAGTGGCTGATTTGATTAACGATATAAAGGATACAAAATATAAACATTTCATAACATATTAAAAATATGTTCATTTATACCACTAAAATATTTGTAGTTATTTTATTTTTATAAACGTTGACCCAAATCAGATAGTTGATGAATTTTGGCACTGCAACCTGACCAGTAAATTACTAGTACTGTACAACATAAATAGTAGGTAATATTATTATTATAGATTGAAGAGAAACTTATTTCAAAATACATTGTTTGTCAAACATTTAAACTTCCAAGTAAATTATAGTTTTAAATAAGTAGTAAATTACACTTAATCTGCACACATTTATATTTTATAAGATAAAACAGAGTTTAAGTTTAACATATCACGATTTACGAAGTAATTATTAATTATTTTAAGTTCCTAAAACATCAGGGTCATAAATGGAATATATGACCATACACAAATTGTCATGCATTATGTCAAACCATTCCGGTTGTCCATTCTTGAATAGGACACTTGTAAAACGCCAGGTCAATGACTAAATAAATTATTTGATAAAAATCTTTTAATAGGAAAATAAAGAAATAACAGTCTGTTCAACATACTAACATATATATCTTTTTATTAAAAAAAAAATATCTGTAATGAAATATAATATAATAATTTAGAGATATGCAAATCAAAATTTAAATATATATAAATATATATAATAGAACGAATTTTTACGATTTGACAAAAAACCTATATTCCCACAAATCATTATGCATCAGAAATACCAAAATCGCCAACCAAACCATTCAATATATTATAATTCAGGGCAACGGTGCCTTTGACTTTGCCATTGTTGTAGGATTAGAGGAAGATTAAGTACAGTAACTTAAGCACGTACGTACGTACAGTGATAATACTAATGAATACACACATAAACACACTAATATTTTAACTATGTATCAAACTTCATTCATACTGAATAATTAATCATTGTCACTCAACACTTTACAGCCAAAGTACGGTTTATCAGGATCATATAATATATAGTTAAAATCTCTTGTATTCATTTAATTATTTTATCACTAGTCAAGAGGGCTTTCAATCGTGTTAGATTTTTAATTAAATTATTAACATGAATGCACAACGAAATAACAATTTGACACGTAACTAAAGTAGGTCGTCCACAATCCAGCGCATTACAGTTGGACCCCAAACACTAAGGATAATAATTATTAATTACAAATAGTTTACTAAATGGGTCCTAAATTATCTTAAATACCTACTACTATTGCAGTAGTTGGGTCCCATAGTGCACAATTATTTTGGTAAAATCTTTAAGTACTACACAATGTTGCGTCATATGGGTGCAGTTATTTGGCCTCACGACAAATGAACGAAATCTATAGAAGATAAAAAAAAAAAAAAACAATTTAACGCTAACAAAACTTTTCCTAAGGATTTTTAAAAATTTACAAAAGTTAAAATTTAGAAAGTATTCAATTATTATACTATTGCCTTCGTTGAAACAATCTAGACTAGGTTGCACTCTAAAATTCAACTTAATACAAGTGAATCGATAGTAAATCAAACGATGTTGAGTAAGTAACCGTTGAGTAAGTCGATTGCGTCTCAAAGGTAATTATAATATTTTAAGCGTCAATAATCTGTGACCAATTAGTTTATTACCAAAACAAATCCAAAACTGAATTAGTTTAGTGAGTACTTAAAATAATTTGGGATCCAACTTACTAGTAAACAATTTTTAGGTTCAATTGTAACCCCGCAAGCAACGATGGAGAGGAGATGGCAAATATAGAAATGACCTTATCATTACTTGTACTGCAATACCTTGATTAACTAATGGTAATTATTATAATCTAATCTGTGATGTCCAATCTCGTTACCCTCTCTACTTGTTTGATTACTAAGTAAAAAATGTTGAAAAATATATCATCATTTGTTACTGTCGGCGAGAGTTATTCCGTAAATCGTTATATTTTGTAATATCTATTGTACTTTTAATGTGTACATTAAATACAATGATTACACTCCAGTTTTATAGTTTTGGTAAAATAAACATACTCCTGTTTATAATTTGTACGTATGTCGTATATACATAACTTGTATACTCAGATTTATTAACAAACAATGGAATCTACAGCCGCCGACGCCATACTAAAATGTATATAAGCAATATTTTACATTTGAATATTATAGTTATCACTTTATCGATACAGTTGTTTCTCGTTTTCCGTTTTAATAGTATTCCTTTAACAAATTCAATTATTTATTTATTATTATTTTTTTTTTTTTTAATTCACTCCACAAAATATCATAATAGATAAAAATAATCCATGCATTTTTATGATCTTTATACATGTGTAATACATTTAAAATATAACTTAGGTATAATATAATAATTTAGGTGGTGTAATAAAGAAAGTAGAAACATTGGATTACCTAAAATGGTCAGGTCTTTTTTCCTCCAAACATTTTTGTTGTTCTTGTAAAAGCAAAGTAACGCTAGCTTAACACTAACGGCTATCGACTTTATTCTGATCGCAGATCCAAATACACTTAGACATTTCTAAGTATTAATATCAATTAAAATGGAAAAAGTATTTTATTTATAAACAGCTCACCAATAGCACCGATATCATAACATAATGTTATAGTAAAACTGTCAGATTGTCACAAAATCATATCGTATGGTGTCTAATAGCGTCACCGTAGAGCTTTCATCTTTTATACGAGTATATCTTTGAATTGTAATGGTACATTTTGGTACCTTTATAATAGATTGGTAATATGAAATATAGTTTTTACTTTCTTATAGAAATGACAAATGTATATTTGAGTACCTGCGTATTTTCTAGAGTAGTATTGTTGAGGTTCATGTGTGTGCAAAAACAAAGTAGAATAACTGGTTATCATATTTGTATACTTACAAGTAACAGTGCAATGGTTCCCAAATTTATGGCTCCGAAACCCACGTTCAAGTTGATTCAACAATAGCGACCCATATATAATTTTTTTTTTTTTAATTATTATTGAAACAATTTTTATGAAACAAAAATGTATTCGTAGATACCTAACCAAACACTAATAATTTACCAATTATGATAGTTTAATTAAGTTGTAAGATCATAGTTGCACCAGTTGACTAATGGTACTGATATTAAGGGAGCTGCGTTGTTGCTAGTTCCTAGATGTCCCTAACTTATAAACATATTCGATTAAATAAAAGTAGTATTACAGAATAGATTAAACCAGAATAGAAACTCTGACCGACCAAATTTAAATTCGCCATTTTTAAAGAACTTATCACTGAATTTATTCTGACAAAAGACGTATTTTATGAACTTGAAGTTTTATATTTATTTCCACGTGATTTTTTTAACGATATTGGACTGATATGCCTTTTGAATACGGTCAACAATATAGAGTCGTGTATTTTTTTTTGATGAGTTTTCTGAGAGTTAGATGAGAAATTCTGTTTTTTTTTTTCATACAAACCAGGCAGCTGCAAATAAATTTGGTAAAAAATTTTAATATTAAAAGTAATATAAAAATAATAGTATTGTGTATTAGTATGATTGGATATCATCCATAGACTATAGTAGATATGTACTGTAGTAACACTATAATAATACAATGTAATTATTATATAGCCTATCTGCATATTTTACACTATACATAAATTTATAATAAAAATTATTATTAAAACAAAATACAAACAAATAAACCTTGTCAAAATGTAATAGTTTACACATTTATTGATTCATCGTATAATAATAAACACTTTTATATAGAATACAATTTTAAAATCACTACTATTTCAATAATTTGTCAAATTCATGAGAAATTAAACAATAGATACGGATAACAGTTTATTTTTATTTGTTTCATTAGACAGTAGATACTATCCTCGTAACCAAATCATATTAATAAATACTGTACGCTGATTATTCATAGCTGCGAAACAAACACCTGAGATCATTTATAAATAAATCAATAAGTTAACAAAAACTATGAGCTTAAACCACGGTCCACGACCCACTTATCGTGGGTCGCGACCCATGATTTGGAAATGTCTGCCTAGGGCACAGAATAACAAAACGTGTTAATTTTTGGCATCATGACAAAGCTCCAAAGACCCACAGGTGAGGTGTAATAGCAAAGAGTAAGTATTGTAAAGCAATAATATCGCGTGTCTCAATGTTGTTAATAACATCGTGAACGATCAAATTACCTATTGGCGATCAATATAATATACCATTATCATGTTAGTATATTTATTTATATTGATATTATTTTATTGTTATACATATAAGTACATAGTTATTCAGAGTCTATAAAAACCATGTATAACCAAGACCGTAATTCTTAAGGGGGAGGTGACAGGGCTGGTTCTTTACCTACTGGGTTACGGCTGAGAGTATTTTATTGTTATACAAACCGTGGGAAATATTCATTTTTTAAATATTATCGAGGCGATATAATATGAACTAATTTTATCGGCGCATAAATACACACGGAGCTTCGATTTTAATTTGAAATGATAAAGTGCCAATATAAACGATAAACAAGTTCAATATAAAATATATGTAGATATGTGGGTACATAATAAAAGATAATCAATTTTTTTTTTTTTTAACGATACTTTATACTATTTTGACAGTTTTTAAAAAATAATTTAAAATCTTAAAAATGTACACAATTTGACTAATCTGAGTATGATATTAAAGGCACTATACACAACAATATTTATTCAGCTTTTTATTTATGCTTAAAAAAACGTATTTTAAAAAAACATGTTTCAGTACATTTTTAATCAACATAGAATTTGTACGTTAATACGTTTGTTTTGATTTAAATTATTTAGAACAAACTCTACAAATGATTCAAGAATCACGTTGAGATTGTGAGATCAAGGTTACGGAACGATTACTATAAAATATTAAAATATCATATTTTGTAAATAAAAAATATAAAGTTACAAATAACTTGTCGCCTGGAAACCTGTTTTTTAATAATTTTATATTATTATTGTGTACTTGTGTCCTACTTAAAGTATGTAGTTATAATAAACATAAGTACAGCTAAACGTATAAATTGTATAAATATATTCATTAAACATGCACATCGTGAATAATACAGTTTCCAAAACGTTTATTTTCAAATAGACTCATTTTCACTAGGTACAGAAAAACAAATCTATAGTTGTTTTACCACACGCCTCCGACTATCTGATATACAACTAAAAAAACATCGATAAAATCTGACAATTTTATGATAATATCATCTAACATGCCATTTAATCAAAAACATTCAATTTTATTTCCATTCAGGCGACGTATAGGCAAACAAATAGGCTGCTTAACGCCAGGTATCCTGCACCTTTATGTGCACCTTTCACATCTATCTCACAGTTTTCAAAGTTTAATCTCCCAGACCCTCCTCTCCTCGCCAAGAAACAAACCTCCGAGGTTCAAATATCCCAAATCAAGAATTTCAGCGTTCTCTTACCAATAATCATAGAGGTGCTACTTACGACTTGTCGACGATGTGCGGTTCGGGTCGACAAGAATTCGCAGAAAAATGAGCGGCTCTAAGATCAATCTGCAGAAAGTCTATCTGCACCTTCGAGTTAATAATAGTTATTATATTTTTGCATTACCATAAACTCCTATTTAATTATATGAGTGATATGTAATCATATTTTTCGTGAAAGCGGGGTAGGCACTAAAAGAGGCCGAGTATAGGTGACCATCTATTGGAAATTACTCACTAAAGATTTTCATGACAGTTGTAAATTTTATTTATTTTTTCTACTTAATATGAACCATATAATATTAAAATAAAGGTTTGATAGAAATTGAATTTTTTTGGTATGATCTTGATTAGGCTGCACTTTTTTTTTTTTTTTTTGTTCAAATATAATAATATAATAGCTACATCTAAATTCAAACGAGTAGCTTTTGAATCATTAACCTGTATATACTACATAATTATAATGAAACTAGTATTTAATTACATTAATTTAGTACTCATTATATCTAAGTATAGTTATTATAAATTATTATTAAATTTTAATAATGAATACATTACCTAATACAGTTATAATTTTAAAATGATCATAGGTATCACAAATAATCGTGCTTACCTTTGTGACTAAAATATTTTTAAATGGCTAAAATAACAACTTATAAAGAAACTCGTATTAAATTTCCAATATTTTTGTCCAATCGAAGTGTTTATCGATATACTAAATATACACGAAACAATTATGTCTATAAATAGCTTGAAAAAAATCAAATTGTTTTTAAAATTGCACCTTCTATAGAAATATTTGGAAAACTAGAGCATGTACCTAACAATTATATGAGCGGAGCTCTACACAGAATCTAAAAATTACTTTTTGTAAAACTCTTTTTGAGTATAATAATAGACATAAGAACAAAGTTACATATGCAGATTAATATACATACATGCATATTATGATGTAGATCCAACGCTTCACGGTCTAAACGTAAATTATTTATAAGTCTCAGTAATGTTGTATAATACACACTGTTCGTTACTAAATTCTTTGATACTCCTAATTAAGAACCCAAGAGTTATCCTAATAAATAACCTGTAATATTTAACCAATTGATTTTTTTGACATTTTATGTCTTTTCTTTGGCACATAGATTTGAAAATCGTAACAGAAATCACGTTACCGAAAAAGCATTAGGGGAAATTATGTGCCTTAGCACACAGAATCTAAAAGTGTTATGTTATGTTACGGTTACCCTGGTTACCTGGTTACCCCCGGTAACGGGAAATTATTTGTCTTGGCACACAGAATCGAAAAGTGTAACGATTAGTCTGTGATAGATCGTGGTTCATTTTATGTGAGACATAAAATGTCTCACTTCATGGTAGATTCGTATGCAATATGACATGATTTTTTTTTATATAAATGTCATTTATATAATATGATACGTACATGTTTTCAAAATTTGAAAAGACAAAAAAAATCTTCTACTCAATAACGATTGTTAATTATTTATGGCCGATATTTTAATACGTTTACATATTAATATTAATTAACAAAATTACATCATTATATTTATTTCGCATTATACTTAAATTCATTGTTATCAAAAACACCGAACATGTAAATACCAAACATACCTTATGATTATACCACTAAATAGACAGTCGATGATGACACTTATGATAAAACACACAACATTTGCAATGAATATATGCGACACCTATGCAAACATTTATAATTTAGTTAAATATACGTTGTCGATACCAATTTTTTTTTATATATATTTGTATTATAAAACTTTAAATTAAGAGTAGGAAAGTCATGCGTGATACTATCACTTAATAAGCTACGGAAATTATGACATTCCTATTCAACGATAATATGCTTTCCTTGCCATATTATTCAACGGCATTGCAATAATCTTATATTTAATCTTAATAATTTAAATTACATACACTTTAATCATGGAATATTGAATATCAAATAATTTATATCAAAATTACACCAAATTACATCGTCTAATAAAGGTTGTGTAAATAGTTGTGTAACGTGCACTATGTGTGCAGTGTAAACTAAGCCATTTATACATGAGACTTAATCATAGATAATATACATTAAATAGGACTTGCGAATTGTAATTTTGATTATAATTCGGTGATGTGATAGTTGAGCAAACATGTTCTAATGTAACAATGAAGGTAGTGTTAATCCCAAATACCTATTCCTAAGAAGGAGATATCAGAAAGCAAAAAATAAGAGGAATCATACGTGGCCACGGTGATGGATATGAGCGATATCGTAACGTCCATCGCTCTACCTCCCAACTGGAGCAATTCCCGAATACGACGTCTGGAAGTTGGAAAGTCTGACGGCGCCGGTTGAAGAATATGTGTCGAACGAGAAGTATTTCGAGTGAAGGACTATAGTTATGTAACCACAACGTATCACTTACTTAGGGATCGAACTCAGTGGCGTTCTCACCCATGGAATAGACGATACGGTCTTCGGTCTTCTCAGTGGATGTCGAAGTTGTAGATCCGCCACATAAAGTCAACAGTCTTTGAATGATTTTAACATAAAATTCAGATATGTAAAATTCTATTAACTATGTATATTACGATTAATATTATTAAAAGTAACGAGTAGGTGCAGCTATAATATATATATATATATATAGATATATTATCTAGAACGGAAAAAAACACCATCATAATAGTTATTAGATCCTATACTTTTCATGTGAATTATAATCATTATAGTTATAGACAATTTGTATTTTTTATTTATAAAACAATAAAACAATGAGACATTGTGCATACATTATTGGCATGGGGTTAAATGTTAATTTACAAGGCGGAAAACTGTGGACTTAAACCTTCTCTACAACCTGAACTGATTATACCAGTTGCCACAGTGGTGATCTAATAAAAATCATAATTGAATTTTTTCCTTGTTATGATATAAGCTTCCAAGAATCAAAATATAGAGGAATTTCCACTTCGAAAAATGCAATCTTACAAGCTGCGTGCCTTGAGGGCTCTATCCTATTTATTTATAAAGTAAACATTATATTTGGTGGATAATTACTGTCTGTGTATTATAGTTAATTACCATTTTGAATAACAACAATTATTATTAGGTACGCTGATTGGATTTATTCTCTGAATTTATTATAGTTGTTTATATAACACATGTTGAGTAATAAATAAAAGTAATAAAAAATAGAAAAAACATATTGTATTTACTTGTAAAAATTTTTTAACCGATTGTGTTATATTTTATGCTTTATAAGTACTTACTTTTAATAAACAAAACGGTTAACAAAATAAAATGAAACAACACAACATTAAAAAAAAACTACTACCTATCAAAAATCAATACCTCGTATTCTGTACCTATCACGATTATGAAAATATGATTTTAACACCAAAATCTCAAACAGAATTCTCATCATATTCTAAAGGTTTCATAAGCTAGGCACGATCTTCGATAGACCCGATCAAACAAGCTAATTTCCAGCTTTTTAATCGTATATTGTTATTGCATCATCGTTAAAGCGCTTTGGTAGGTATAGGTAACGAATTCGCTTCTTTACGATAATATAAAAATTAAAACAATATCAGATAAATGACTATTGTTATAAACAAAAGATTTCATTACAAACAACAATCAAATAAAAGTATAAATCATTTGATAACATCCGCAGAATATTCCCAGAAAATTTAAATATAGGAAACTAAAATATAACTTTTACAAGTCTAAAAATATACATATGACTCAAATGTAAATGTCATAAATGTAATCATTATATTATATTGACTTATATTATAATAAATGACTTAATCATAATATAAAGAAGACTACCACACATACAGAGAATAATTCATCAAGAAATTTCATTGACTTTTTATAATTTATTTTAAATTCACTCATTGTACCTATACAATTTATAGATTGTAAATATTTTCAATAAAAACTTTATTTAAAACAAAAAAGTAAAACATTATCGGTAAACATCAATCGAGTTTGATAATTAATAAACTCAAACTCAAAGTTACAATTTACCTTACCGTTAAATTGATGCTATCGTTATTAAAATTATGTATATGAAAATCTATCGAATTCTAAATAACGGTAATTAACGTTTATTTAGATGTGAAAAAATAACATTGATTAATTGTTAAAGGATAAAATTAAAAAATAATAATAATATAACGTAGGTACTATAGCTCTTCATTCTTCAGCAATTACTAAACGTAACGACTTTAATGATATTAAAGACAATTTTAATACAGGTTTGTTTTAATTTAGTACCCCATATAACGTAATTCAATTAATTTTATCAACATTGACGAAATTAAACCATTGCAATTTTTGCGTGTGTGGCCTTATCGCATAATGTTTACACATTCAAACCCGTTGGTCGTAATAATAATACGTATTTCCTAAATTATATCATTAATTTTCATAATCTATATTATGGCTATAACTGATATTAAATTAGTGTGCCGCGGCTACCGTGTTATTTAGAAACTATAAAATAATTGGATTATCGTAATTTTTAATAGCAGGTAGGTATAATACACTGCAGCGGTGAGTAATGGATATACATTATACACTATACAACCTGAATATTGATCATGTACTTGTATATTATCATATTATTCTCAATTTAAATTTATTATGTGCACGTCATATTTCAATTTGTTTGTTCAAAATTGCAAATTAATTTTCCTGAGCAAAATATTTCACTGAAAGAAAGTATAATATTACACATAGACATAATAATACATCTGGTTAGATAATTTATAAGTAGTTAATTATATAATTAAAAAGCATTATCGTCATTGAACGGAGACTAGATTACCTGTTCCATAATATCACATAATACAACAAATACTTCGTCCTAAGTGAATTATTCAAAACAAAGATAATAGTATGTATGTATATGACTTTGTTTTGAAAATTGTTTTTAAAAACGTACAGGACTTAAAGCTTAAACAATAAATTGTTATGATAAAGACACTAAGTAAGTAATCTATGCTTATTCTTATTTCGGTTTTCAAGGGGAGCGATGGAGTTTTGAGTTTTACATTTGCAATCATCAATATTTCTGCGGTTCTATTTTTGGAAACAACTATTTATTGTTTTTCAGAGAAGGATAAAAAGTTTAAAAATCAAAAAAAAATTATTTGTAATTTAAAATATTACTTTTTAAATATCCCCGTATAGTTGTATGACCAATAATAAAAGCACTTAACAATTATGAAATCAAACACAAACATTTTTCATATATTTTTATATGTTATATAATTTAAGGGAAAACCAAAATCCACACACGAAACTTTTTATACTCCATATCTTTAATAAAAACCCCATTTAAAGCCGTGTCAGAAATTTAGCCAGACATTTTATTTTTGTATTATTATTTATCTTCGTGGCTATTATATGACTATAAGCCATTTAGCTCCCATTTTTAACAAACTTTTCTAATTTTACAATAAGATCTATTTCCAAAAGACTCACATTTTTGACGCAACATAAATAATTCCTTTTCATTTTATATAAACTTATACGACCGTCTCAAAAGTAGTGTGATGAAAAATTTGCTGATGATCTTATAAAATTTTACACACAAAGTAAATTATGAAAATTGGTAATTAACCCTTGGAGCTATAGGTAAATTTTTAAGTTCCACTTTTGTATATATTCTATTCAAGATGTTTCGTTATATTCAAATTTATCAATAATTTCACCCAAACTCATTAGCAAAAACTCCTATTTTTTGTATTACTTTTGTCTTTCGGTTTTAGAAGTATTGACTTCTATATATGATTATATATGACTACAAGCTTTTATTTACTCTAGCCTTTAAGTTCTGATTGATTTGAAATTGTTATTGTTGAATACCAGAGTCATTTGGGAATTTATTTATCCATGGAACCTTTTTCGTCAGGAGCCGTTTAAATTGTCCCGATTTATACATCAATAAGAGAGGTAGTGATAGGTATACACCAAAATAAGGGTATGTAATTATCTTATCACTACAGGAAATGAAAAATATTGTTTGTAATTTGCATCAAAGTGAGTATTTATTATAATTATTATTTTGTTGGTACCTTTGTTTCAAATATATGATGGACTCGAATAATTTTCCCAACTACGCTCGTCACCTTATCTGTTAATTATTACAACTTTAGGCGTCATTAGTACACAATAAAATAAAATAGATATTTAATATTAAAGATGAATAATATACATAAAAATTATTACAAAAGATACAAAGATACTTACTATTATTTAATTTTACATTAAAAATTATTTTTACTACAATTACTAATATAACATTATTATATTTAAAACAAACTTAAATAAGTATTAAAAATTGTTTGTTTTTATTTTAACTTTGCTAATCAATACTACTTGTTTTTTTTTTCGAAATTTTAACGACCTGTTGATGAGTTCACGAAATAAATTTATTTAATATCTACTAAAATACTGAAGTTATATATTTTTTCATGAATTATAATGATGTTTACTAAGTAAAAAATAAAACTGGTGTAACTTAAAATGAAAATAATTATAATAATTTAATAAAGTAGATCAGAAGTCGAATGAAAAATGCGAAATTTGAAAATATTTAAAAACGTATTGATGAAAACATACATAATTGATTAGACAAGTGGTAGTTGATAAAAATGAAACCAAAATAACAAAATAAGTTCATAAGATATAAATATTTGACCAATGTTGATAAAAAAAAAAAAAATTAAAATATTTCAAAACGTATTTAGCTTACTCTATTATTTGCATAATATTTAGAATTTAGCATTCTTTGTAAATAATATTATTATTATATTAATTATATAGCATATTATATTATTATAGGTATTTAAAATTCCTACTTTTGAATCTTGATTATAATTTTATTTTGTAGCTTACTCCAAAAACCCGGTCTTAACCTGATTAATCTTTGAAAATAAGGACCAGCTCCGTATACATATTTATTAATTTATTTACAATCATGTATGATCTAACCATCGAATATCAATTATTAATTAATTTGTTTATTATTTTTTTTTCTCTATAAATTAGAATAAATTATTTTTATCAGATAATCGAAATAGAAGCGTACAGAGTTATACGTCATTTTCTATGAACTTTTAGATGTATTGTTTTTTATTCTTTTAGTGAAATTACTTACTGATTGACTTTTACGCGCTACTTCCGATGCTAGTACCAATTTTAAAAAGTATATTATATAATAAAAGTCTACGATCAATCTATATAGTTTCATAATATTGTTTCAATCCTACAACTTTGTTGAGTAATTATTGATTATTATGGGCGAAAAAAAAAACCTCGTTATATTTACCTACCGCATACCGATATTACAGTTATTAAATTATCAATGTACCATATACAGTGTACACGCATATAGGTAAGGCAGGTATACATAATAAGGTATATAATATCATATAGGTAATCATATAGTATAACATACTCGGATATTGTCGGTGTAACATTATTGTTGTTGTCATTATTATCGTTATTATACGGTATCGGTGGATTCGCCATCGCTCTACAAATAATAGCATATCATTTCTAGATAATCCCATTAGCAATTATATATTATTATTACAACGTGTTATTACTCATTATTCGCCACAACCGCATCTCTCTCTCTCTCGTGCGGATAAATTATTAATTTTTTTTTTTTTTTTTTTTTTAATATCCGATCCAGTGTTTTTCGCACAGGGCGCGATGTGGGTCAATAAATTATACATAATATACCTACCTCAATATTGATAGCCTACCTTCTACGCTATAACGTTATACTAACAATATCGGTAGTTATATACTGCTCTGATGTTATTACGATAATATTATGTGCTCACATATTATTTTCACCGCTACCTATAATGAAATATCGGACACTAATTTAAAAATTATTATATTATAATAATGCCGAGTGTATTATGAACAAATAAGTAGGTAGTTGGTTATCGGTATAGTTATGCAAAATAATAATATGATATGGCGCTGTTTATTACATTAAGACGTGTGTTGACATATCATTATAATATGTGATCGTCGTCATAATATAAATCGATAAAAGTACATAATATTATCAAGCCAAATAATAATTATTTTACTCTTATATTATTTACATTATTCAAAATATAATATAATATTGCGTATTTGATTTTTATCATGTACAGGTAGGTTATCCAATGTGGAGAATTAAACGTCAGGCCAACTGCGCACATTTTTTTAACACTTTTATACCTATAATATAATATGTTGAATTAATGATATTGTTGAGTATAAGTACAAAATAGGTACTAATACATTTTAGACTGCGTTTTCAGTTGTTGATACGTTGTAGAGATGCAAAAAAATTGTTCGAGTAGGTACAATGATAGATTACATCTAAGTAATAATATTCTGTAGAAACAAAATACAACAAACATCAACTACCAGTTACCACTCGGTACCTATAACGAATAAATGTTCCATGTTAAGCACTCACGATATTGATGTAATAGTGAATTATTTTTAAATATTTAAGTATTATTTTTCGGTTACATAACTAAATAACTAAATCCTCGTGTTTTCACAATTAACAGTCATCGTTGTTTCATGGTAATATGTTATTTTATTTTCCACATACAATTACTTTAAAAATACACATTACTAAATAGTTCACATAAACTAATCTTAACTGTTATAATTAAAAATTACAGCATCAGTGTTTGCCTGAACCATACGAAATGTAAAAGGATTATAATTATTGTGGAAACTATTATAAAACGAACAACGTCTTTTAATTATATTAAACAATTTTATTAGACGACTTTCATATAAATGAAGATTGACGGGACGGATAAAGAGGAACGTACGTGGTTATATGGAAAATAAAATAATAATAATAATAAAATAAATGGAATTTATGAATTTGGATTTTTGATAAATATATATATCTAAACATTTAAATATTATTTCAAAACGTATAATAAAATTATCAATAAAATAAAAATAAAAATATAATAATAATAATAATAAACAACTACACAGAGTTTATCTAAAAATACTAAAAATAATATTTATATATTATTATGCTAAATATTATGTATATTATTATATACGGCACATTTTTTTAAATATATTTACAAAATAAATACATTTTTACATTATAATTGTCCTCATGCCTTCTAATTTGATCAAACATAATCAGGCCATTATAGGTACGTACTAAGATGCGTCTTAAGGTGAATAGAAGAACATAAAATAGCAGTGAATTTGAGCCTAATTAAAACACGACAATATTTCATCGATGATTCTTGTATGGTTTTTTTTCTTTGTAGACTTTTTTTTTTTTTTAACACAAACGTTTAATACAATTTTATTTTTATATATAATATATGACATGCGACGATCCCTTTTTCGCTCAAACAGCGTTTACGACGGGTAACGGTGGAATGACGGTGGCCTTTGGTTTGATTAACATTTGCGCTTTTTTCAGAGTGTAATCCCATCCTCTCCAGCGGAACCACACGATACCTATAAGAGTACAAACACAAGTAGTGTTATAATATTTAACGCACCTTTGTTCGAGAAGTGGTTATTATTAATATTGTTTCCAAGTGTGTTAATTGAAGCTCCACATGGTCACACTCGCTCGTTTGCATATATTATTATGTATACGGCTACGCCGACGTAAGAAAAAACGGACACGCCGTCGACAATATTATAATAGTACACGATAAGTATTTCATTTACAACTAGGAAGCACCCAAATTCCTATACTCGTAGTTATATTATTTCTGTTGCTACATACGTAATTTTTTTTTATCTGACCATAACGGTTATGATTAATAATTCCGGACCAGTGATTACGTTGGATTGTCCATATTCATGTCTGTAGACACATTGTGTATACTTAGCTAGATACTTTCGTCGTAAACATTGTATATGCTTTCTTAATTAGTGAATATTATAAATTATTGTTATCACATATATATATATATATAGTCGGTTTTAACCGTAGGAAATAGCATTAATTAATCATTTTTTTACGCTTGAGAAATCGACAATATCATATTATAACGGGAAATACAATTTATTAGAATTTTTTTGTTTTTATCATCGTTTTAAATATAATGCATAATTTCCCGAATTCATACTCGAAAGCACTTTAGATAACGTAAAAGCACATGCATAACTCAATTATTATTTATTACGTTTGTGTACATGGTGCCTACAATGTTATAGAGAAATATCGAAAAGATACTTTATGTGGCTCGGACGAGCATTGCGACTATAATCTAAAATATTATATGTTGGCAAAACTAAACTGATACGATTTCTCGACTGGTAACTAGTCACAGAAATAAAATATATAATTTAATTTTCAAGCCTACATGTTTCATATTTTTCCTAACGAATCTATAACAAATTATTATCTCCCCGAACAGCTCAAAATCCGTGGACAATTTTTCGCAACATTTGCATTTCCCTCGTCCACCCAAACCGTTTAATTTGAAAAAATATCCATTTGCTTGTCATAGAACACTGAATCGGATGCGTAGTACGATGTGTACATGCAATTAAGAAATAAAATGTTTAGTTATATTATTATTATTTTTTTTTGAAGCCTAATTGATATAATTGATCACTAACGATTTTAACGATGAATATAAGAGTGTAATAGGTTATACCTACACTGGATTCAAATGATAAAGGTTCTGAAATAGTTTTGATAGTTTAAAAGAGATAATTTTATAACAATGGAATGTTGTTTATCAACGTTAGCTTGTGGTTATTAAGCTGCCTATACCTTCCCCCTTTTTTTTACCTTGTCTGGCTGTTAAATCTTGTGGGTCATTTAAGTACAATCCGTTGAGTCCTCTGCCGCAAGACTTCCACCACCATCCTCCTTTTAACATCGATGCACAGTTCAAGCTCGATCTATCGTTGTCTCTGTAAAGAAATACAATAATAAAATTAAATGTGGATTTTTTTTCAATGGAATCAGATGATTAATAATAAAATATTATACAGCAATATTATGTGGTCACAAACCTGTTGTACGTAGAGAATGGACTGTTATTGCTACCGTACCACGGGTCATTCAGTGAATCTCCGGCATTGCCCTCATATCCATCAATCTCCAACTTGTAGTATTCAGATTCCGAATAAATTTTGAAATGTGAATATTGAGCGTACCTATAAATAATAAAAATAAAAATAAAAAAACGGACAAATTCAATTAATAAATTGATTGTAATTCATTGTTTACTGTATAAATCAAAATTACATAATTTAAATCAAAGTACATTTGATTAAATTATGACATTTTTGCATTCGATTATCTGAATAATGTGTTAAACGGTTCTATTGAATAATATTTTATACTGACTCATACCTCATATTTTATAAATTATATTACGCAATGATGTTCATGTTTTAATACAATATTATCGTCTACCTATTTCAAAGTTAAGAAAATAAATTATTACCTTCTATTTCCTTCAAAATCTTCCAACTCGATTCTTAACATATATTCGTCGTTACTGGTCAGCATGTAAATATTTTCGTTTCCCATCCAAAATTCTTTAGTGGGGTCACCGAATCCATTTTTATAATCGGTCCAGTCCCTATTGAAATTCTCACGTATCGGTTCGCTAATATCGTCTCTTCTTTGTATGACCTACGCAATAGAATTAAAGTCAAGAACATTTACATAAGAAATGCAATTTTTAATAAACTTATATAAGTTACTAAAAATTTATTATACAATATTATAAATACTACAAAATAAATAAGAATATGGTATTACGCTTAAAAAAAATATATATGTTAATGATACTTAATTATTTTATTATAAGTAATATTATTGTAAAATAAATTGTCTGTATTAAATAATATAAATCCATTAATAATTTTTTTCTATACATTTTTTAGGTACTAAAGTTATTTTGAATCATATAATATATCTATAGGTATTATAATATTCTCATTAAATAAATTTAAATAGTATTGTACAGTTTACAAACATTTAATCTTTGTCAAACTGTTTGTTTATACTATCACTCGAAAAATAATTAAAACATTAATTTCAGACAATTTTTTTACAAGTTATTAAAAAACAGATAATTTTTTAAGGAATCATTAAATCATAAAACCATCAACGTAATAGTACATAATAGTACATATTTAATGAACTACCTATTAAATAATATTTATAACGAAAAAGGAAAAAGTTGATTTTTTTTAAATTTTATAATTTACAATTTTTTAGAATTGTAATTCAAATGTGTCAGATTTTTTTTTGACATTAATTGGTTGTTTTAAACGTGCACTAGAATTCGAGCAATCGCGCGAATGCGCTATCACTACGCAATAACATAAATTGCATACGGCCAATAATACAGACTAGATGAGCGTTCATTGGTTGTAAGCATTTGACGCGTGAACTGATTTATTATACTTTCTCGATTATATATTATTTATATATACTTTGAAGAAAAAAATAAAATGTTTAAATACGAATTTTGATTTATTACACTCTACATAGGTATTACAGTGTACACACTAAAAATTCGTGCATAATAAGGAAAAAACAATTTACCCTACTATTATTATCCTGAAGATATTTATAAACAATAATAAAATTAATGTTTAATAGTTTAATATTTATAGCACGTATATAGACTATAATTCGATTTCTCAAAGAATTCGCAAAAGTTTTTGAACTGTTATTTCATCCATCATAATATTATTATATATTATTCGTACCTATAGGAAAATGGGTGAAATATGCAAGGCGATTGTGTAGTGTATATATTGTAATTATTTTATTATATAGGTACGCGAAATTCAATTAGATGTAATTTGTCGAACATGGTAATACCGTGAAACTATAATAATAATATTATAATGTAATCAGATTTACGAGGTATTATTACTTAGGTACTAAATAAATTATTCCAATAAATAAAATATGTATAATTACGCGTACATATCATGAATAATATATATATATTATATGTTATATTTATATAATATATCGCGCCCTGTTGCCAATACCATTAAAATTATAATTTATAATGATTAATATTATATTATCGTGAACACGATAGCACTACATTTCACGCTCAATACAGTGCGATTATTTTTTCACTAAACAGTCGTTTTAACGGTAAACTCTTATATTTTTGAAAATATTTTCCTT
The DNA here is from genome assembly GCA_009835225.1 of Aphis craccivora. Taxonomy (NCBI): domain Eukaryota; kingdom Metazoa; phylum Arthropoda; class Insecta; order Hemiptera; family Aphididae; genus Aphis; species Aphis craccivora. The sequence continues at coordinate 120,737 of VUJU01000093.1, read as the reverse complement.
ACATAATTTGAAGTCATAACATCATATAATATTTTTGAAGAAATAATATATTAAATCTAATTAGATATAAGCATTTTAAACTATAAATTAGTTAAGTATAATAACTCCGTCAATCTAAGCCAGGCATGTCAAACACGCGGCCCGCGGGCCGCATGCGGCCCGTGGCTCATTTTTTTGTGGCCCGCGTCTACCAATATTATTGGGCAAAAAAAAAAAAAATATTAATGTCGTGTAAAGACTATTTTAGATTCTTAGAGAGTGGTTAATTTTTTAATTTGGTTGTAATTGCTGTACTCGTAAACATAAAGAATAAAATTGAAAATTTTGTACACAATATTTATTTTTTCGCTAAATTTTTATGTGCGGCCCAAATAGTAAACATTTCAATATATTTGGCCCACCTGATACTTTGAGTTTGACATGCCTGATCTAAGCTGTATATTACTGTATATTATAATGTTTATAAAACTTGCAAGTGATAACTATCTAAATATTTTTATGACTTTAAAACTCTAAAAAAAATATATTTAAATATGTATAATCACATCGAAGTACATCTATAAAACAATTACCTAAGTATGATATTATTAAACGGGGGAAAAATCGAACTTATTATTTATTCAAAATTGACTATGGTTTTTTGATAAATAACTTAAAATTATTAATAATATTATATATTTACGTATATGATTAACAATATATGAATACAATTCATAAAAAATTACATTAAAATCAAAACATCATAGCTAAAAACGAGTATAATACTTAGAAATGAAAAAATATGTAAAGGTCTCACAAAAATCCATCCAAAATGTATAGCAGTAACAAACTATACAGTATATAGGTATAATAATATAATATTGATTATAAGTTCAATTTTTAGAGATCGAAAGCTGTAAAGAAATATATTGCTTCGGGACATTACATATTGAATGTCTGTAGTGGTTTTAAAATTAAAACTCATATTTAAAAATAAAAAAGCCATAAGTTTACCGATAAAAAGGATGTTCAGTGGTGGAATAATCACCTTGTACAGCACACGGAACTATAGTGTGAGAGTGTGGTAAATTGGTCATTATTATTAAAATGTTGGTCGAGATATGCCGTCTTTCGAGCTCAAATAATAACAACAACAATAACAACACGCGGAGAGCTGTTAAACTTCGCGTCCGTGACCGCCGCAGCCAAGACGTCGCGATCTCTTACCGCAAATGGCGATACGACGACTGCGATGACGAGACGAAGGTTATCTTTTGTCAGTCGCACGGCGGATTAGGCATACGTACGGGCGATATCGAGCGCCAGTTATTGTCTCACGTCGTAGATTAGGGATAATTACGGAGCAATTAAATAACAAAAAAAAAAGTACGAAATGAACGACTATGAGTGTAGTAGGTAACACCTATTATTTATATTCGGTTAACAAGCCGTTTAAAATATACGACCTATCTACCCGCAACTGCAGCAAGGTCTTCGGTGTAGACTTATATACAGAGTGATTCACCAATCATGTTCATCCCCCACTTATTTTTTTTATTTTATAAAGGATTAAAGCTCTGTTTGGAATTTTTAAATATACTTATAGAGATCATATTTTCAAATCTTCAAAATTGTTTGTACTGAGTGTCCTGTGGAGGTACAAACTTTTATTTGTCAAACGAGAACCTCTTCTCCCTTTGTTACTGTGAATTGAGGATATTTTTTGAAAATATTTGTGCCTAATTCAAAAATTTGGACGAATAATTTTCCAAGCATCAAAATTTTACGTTAAGGATGATAATCTTTAAAAAAGGCTTTATAAAAATATAAAATAGATTTAATATCGGATCTAGTATATTTATATTATTATTATTTTAAGTATTTATAATACTTGGATGATATCTATTATAGGTACATTATAATATAGGTATATTATAAAAATATTGATAGATTAATATAAATTACTAAGATTTCCAAACCATTATAGTAGGTACTCATATCATTCAAACCCATCATGTTAAACTCTAATCCTTAGTACACAAAGTTAAATAACTTATCGCCCTGATGGGTGACCACCTGGAAATGTTAGCAACACGCAATCCATGTATTACTAAACCGTAATTATTCTCGATAAAAATAGTAAATCTCTACAAAAAATATAAAACTGTTGATTTTAATACCTACGTCAAAATTTTCAGGAAAAAATAATGGTCTTGATTTCAACAAATGTATTGCTAAATGAAAAAATGAGGGCGACACGCGCTTAAGGTAAATCACCCTGTAGACATAATACATAAACGACGGCGAAAAGCGTTTTATAATATTAAATCATACCATTATTATAGGCACATGCCGCGTGCAGCTCACGTCCAGTGCTGTGTCACGTCGATCTAAATTTATTTTATTTCGTTTTTCGTTTTTATATTTTACCTCTGCGCGCGGCGTAACTTTCACGCTGCCGCCGAACGCTTTTATACGCGTTCGCGGAGGAGGCCTTGGACGACCACGACGCTGCGGCGACGGATACATACCATATATTATAACAATCGTGTTCGCGTTTTATTTAAGTCCCCAAACGGATGGTTGCGATCGTGTCCGGCGCGTTACATCATTTTCGTCGGAAACCGTCGAGGTTGTCCGAAAAATTATAACGAGAAAATATTATATTATTTATTATATGTGTACGCGATCGTGTGTGTGTGTGTGTGTGTGTGTCGTCCGCGTAGTCGTACCCACCTACAACCTAACTGGTGCAGCTATTATTATGCCTACTCTGTGCCGCCGTAATATTATATGCGCAACAATGATGCACGCAGCACGCTCGTGCACTATTATATTATTATTATTATTATTATTATAGTTGACTTATATATATATGGTTTTAAGTGCTGTATATACGCGTGTGTTTCGTCAATGGCTCGTGTATAATATAATATAATATTATATTGTGTGTTATTATGTCGTACGCACGCCCTTTGCAGCCGAGTTCACGGCGGACGCGTGTCAAAACTTACCGTCCAACCGCCGTCCGCAATCTCCTGTTCGCAGTACACCTTCAGGTACCAGTAGGCCGTACCTCGGATTTGCAAATAATACACGCCGGATTGTTTCATGCCAGCGTTCAAAAGGTCTAAACACGAAAATCCCTGGAAAAAAACAACAAACACAAACATTAATTTGTTAACAATTTCGTATTATATCGCGATTACCGACGAAAGCCGATCGATGCAGGCTTACGATTATATTGTAACGACACGATCGCTTTGAATTTAGATCATAGACTAGAGTTTATATACATAATAATAATATAATAATATGTGCGTATGTTATGTTAATATTATAGTGTGCAGTATACTATAATATGTATCATATATATTATGCTATAATTATAAAACAAATACAATAATTACAGATATTTATGAAACAACAAATTTAATTACTATACTTTATATACACAAAATTGTGTAACACGACTTATATAATATTTCCTTATTTGTACTGAGTAAGAATTTGATGAAAAATAAATAAATAGATTAAAAAAAAAAAAATGTTAAAATATCGTTTGAAATTGTGTTAATAGCACGCAATTTTTTTTTAAATTTTTTTTCTAATAAGGGTTACCTTAAAATGCACATGGACTCGCATGATGAATATAAAAACATAATTATTTCTTGACAATTCGTGGTAGCGTGTTCAAGGAGAAAACGGTTCATTATTTTGAGAATTGAGATACAACATATTATAATATGTGTACCAGCTCAAACGTCATCCGCTCAACCTTACGTACACATTATAATGTATCCGTTTAATATAAGTCAACGTTTTATTTTCCGAGAGAGTTTACCTGTCAAATTAACATAATCCATTACATCGATCAATTAACCGATGCCTGGTAGATAATCGAAAATATTATTCGTCGTTACGCTATTATGTATACGTATTATGTTACGGTTTTAAAATACGCGCCGGCCACCTGTGTAATAATATAATAATATTATTACGTCTATAATATTTATACATCATATTCTTTCACTATTGACTCTTGATCGTTTTCTCGTTAATATAATATAAACAATAATATAATATTTTTATTTATTTATTTATTTATTATTTTTTTTTTTTTTTATGCAATCGTTGTGCCGGTTTTCTGAAACGCATATTATCAATATAAAACGTACGTACGTCCTAAGCGTTTACTTTTTTTTTTCAACAACAAGAACCCTGCGATAACCACGATTTTTTTTTATACCTACCCGCGGCGTCGGATCGGTAAACTGCGGGGAAAAGCGTTGACAGAAATAAAATTATAAATAAATTGAATAAATAAAATAAAATAAAAAAATAGTATAATTTATAGGTGTACAATAAAACGGCGAATACGACAATTCGCATTGCGGAATGGGTTGATATATCTGCAGCGATCTAAAACCCCGTTTGCCGATTGTCATCTATATACGAACGATAATATATTATAATATCACTGTGTTACTATATTGTACCTCGTACGCGGGTTTGTTGTCTTATGGTCGTGCCATTTTCAGCGAGCTATATTATATTATCCCGTGAATCGTGTGTTCTAATATAAGCACAACGTTGTCACCATGACCCGTCCTTATTTTAAACGCATATTATAGTATGATATCGTTTATAATAATTGATATACAGAGTTGTTCGACAAGCATGCTCTCCTCCGTTTTTTTTCCCCCATTTAATAACAAATCATGATGTTTGAAATTTAAAAATTAAACTCCTAAACAAAAAAACTACTCGTTTTAATTTTGATTTTGATACGTCAACATTTTCAGAAAAATTATACGCCATAAATTATTAATCATATTAGACAAATAAAGAATTTTGTATCATCTTGAGATCCACAATTTAAAAATATGGTATCTAAGTACCTATATTATTTAAAAATTCCAAATATCAGAATTTAAATAAATTCATTACCTATTAAACGAAAAAATTTAGGATGAGCATGCTCGGTGAGTCACTCTGTATATTACCTAGCTACGAGTGCATGGAATGGAAATCAAAGCAAATTCTAAGTCCAGCCTTCTACGATTTCATACGCGTTCCCACGGCGCCCGTTTTCAATTATGCACACACGTCATATTGGAAATTATGCACTAATGATATACATTATATTATAGGTATAATATTTTTAACGTAGGTATGTGGTACACGCGGGTAGGAGTATAATAACTGTGAGTTTCTCACAGGCGTTAAAGTTTCGGTTTTCTTATTCCTTTTAAAATAATAATTTGTTTTTTTCAATGGCAAAATCAGGGACAAAACGAGTTTAGTCGTTTGGTGGCTGCAGTTTTCAACGTTTCGATCGTCTTTGTCGTTATTAACAATAATGCATCTAAATGATCGAACACGATCTACATAAATAGAGGTATGTCCATTCGTTACGTTTTACCTTCAAAATATGCTATCGATGCATATGACAATATGGGGGCCAGGGACTTTCTATAGACAATTTAACGAACGCCGATTATTGAAAATTATTATTGATATAGGTAATATAATATAGGAATAGGACTTACCTATAATATGCATTATATAGGAAATGACAAACGGTTTGTTGTTTTCCCTTGAACGTATCTACGCATAGGTCAAGATAAAATTATCTTTCTGCCGTACTACACGTTATTGATTTTTTTTTTTTTTATATATATTTTGTACCATTCTTAATGATTCATTTCACATTTATTTTTATTTAATTATTATGACTTTCGTTCGACTATTTTTTGTTAGTTCTTATTGATTAGTATGGATAAATAATTTGCTCGACAGATGTTATTTTATCGCCGTCTTTTAAAGGTTGAAATTTAAAACATATACCTAGTAAGTATAACAATAGTAAAGTCATTTTTCAGACCAGAATTAAGAATATTAAAACTGAATATGCAATTTGTGTTAAAAATAAATTGAATTTTTTTGAACTTAAAAATAGTGAATGACATATCACGCATTTATGTCACACATTCTATGATTTTAGAAACCGATAACCATTGACTATCCCCTAAAATGTTCATACATTTAAAACACTTTCTGATTTTTATCAAGTTATAGATAAATTTTAATAATATTTATTATATTATATTAATTTCGATTATAGTAAAATCGATTAAAGACATTTTATAATACAAAATCAAAAAAGTTTACTTATTATAATTCACGAATATTTGTTTTGTGATCATATGCTTATATTGTTATAATAGTTAACTTATATGGTTTGAATTTATAGAATTTTTAACTTAGAAAGTAAGGACTATAGTTTTGTTACTACAATCAGATTATTAGTAAATTATTTTTTTCAAGGATCGTTTATAAAAATTAAAATACAATACAAAATTTAAAACGGAACGTATCGTATATCGTCGTCGTCCCTGTACTTATTACCATTATCATGCGATTGTATATTTAACTGTTAAAAAAAAACAACAACAACAACAATAACAACAAAGACATTGATCTAGTTTTATCATTGTCTTATTATTGATAATATTTTATATCCATTTTCCAATAATAAATATAGTAATGATAATAATACTGTGTATTGAATTTTTATGAATATTCGTTACCCCGAGTTATACGTTCACCTATACCTATAAAACCATATCGTAACGTTCCTATAATATGTTATAGGTAGTTTAAATTTCAGACTCCAATGTAAAAATGTTAACAATCGTTTATTTATTCATATTGGACTAAGGTGTTGGGCCATTTTCTACTATCTAACAAATCTCATTGATAGAGCGTGCCTGCTAGGTATAATAGTAACCACGTTTTCTAGATTCAATTTCGAAAGCTCTATAGACTGTAAAAAATATATATTTTAAAATAGTGTTAATACGACTCGGTTGCATGAACATGCGATTCAAACTCCGTCGATTTGGAAACACACTAGCCGAGTTATTTTTATAGTATATTATTATCATAAGCTTATTTTAAAACCATAATTTGCTACTGATTCCTATATATATACCTATATTATATAATGTATAAATATCTAATATCACAGATTTATATCAAGTAAAATGGTCCGATTAACTTTCAGAGTTCCGCATTAAACCTTTCGCATGCGATCATAACATTAAAATTGATATAATTATAAATATAATACGATTATGATTGCTTTATGTACATAGATAAACCTGTTCGATAAGTAAAATCTAATGAATATAGACTTCAGTTACTTCTCGCCGAGAAACCTATTTTGCGGAAACCGTGTAAATTATAAGTTGTAACATTTGAAGGTTCACACGAAATGGTGTCACTAATGATCATTAGTTTTATAAATTTATCAATTGCAAAAGACTATAAAAAAAACCACTCTTTATGATTGAATATTTTAACACTTCATAATTAATGAATTTACGAACAACAGAAATCATTCTTTTTTAAAATTATTTGTGTATTTTCAAAAAAGTAGGTATCTATGATTAGATGTCTCTAGTGCATATTTATTTTATTTTTATTTAACTTATATCGAATAAAACGCCTACAATATAACGTATTTGAAACTGTTTTAAACGTATGTTTTTTAATGTGTGTGGCTTGTCAAAATCATTATCAATTAATCTGTGTAATTAATGTACGCCTTAATTTGAGTCGTTTATAAATAAAGAGATATAATAAAAAGTTGAATGGTAGCTTGTGAGTAGTGAACTGAAGAAAATATTACCGACTGTCAAGCTTGTAAAATGCATTATTTAATATGTCCTATTAAATTAAACGACGTTTAAAAACTACACGTCGACTAAAATCAGATCTGAGATGCAATATTCACTACCTAACCTATAATTTAAACTCCTGTTAAAGTTTAAAAAGTATTTTATGCAACAGTGTAAATTTCAAATAACGATTATTACATATTTTAATCTCTAAGAAAATCTATCGTGCAACGTGCGACACACTCATTTTTAATGAGCTATGTTAAAAACGGATTAAAATATCGTTTTCTCATTTGATTCATTACCTAAGTGTAATTCGTATCATATTACAATGAAATTATGTGCATTGTATAGTTCAATAAAATGTTATTTGTTTGACCGCTACACAAGTTTACTTATCTGATAATTTCTCTACACTTTTAACTCAGTTCCGTATAATCATATAGATTAAATATTTATATAATATTATACAAGACACACATTATACCTATATAACTCGAAGTTAAGGCTATAAAAGGTTCTTACAATTTACACTAACTAGAATAATATATATCGTCAGATATTATAATATAATATCGTATTATATAGGAATATATAGTTAAAATGCTATTGATAAAATATAAATAAATATATATCTAGGTAGTTAACTGTTAACATTTAACAAGTAAACTGTAAAGAATAATAAATTGAGTTATGGGAATAATCCTATAATATTTAAATATTACACTACTTTGAAAGTTCTTATTAATAATATATGTACTAATATATTCCATTTGAAATAATCTGAAAGTTGGTTTTAACATTTTTCCGCGTCGAAAATCAGAGTATAATAAATGGGATGTTTTAAAAATGCATTTCTTAAATAAATGTAAAATATTTGATTTTTAAGATAGATTTCAAAATAAAAATTAATTGTTTAATTGTGATAAACGGATTTAATGAGTATTTGATTACCACGCATTTGTATTATCATTAATCAGTTATTACTAGGGCTCGGATTATAAATCATAATAAGCAACTTAAAAAAGTTCACGGTTATTTTAAAAAAGCAAAAAAAACATGATAAAAATTAAATAAGCTAGTTAAAAAAATCAATAAAAAATTTGAAAAATTAATTTAAATTAAAAAAAGAATGAAGTACCTCGTATTTCTCTAGATTTGCAGCAGTGAAACTGACTCTATATTGTCCGAAATGAATATTTTTATACATAGAAAACGACTCTCCGCTGAATGGATCGGTGCATACTTCACACATGAGATTTCAAATTAAAAAACTAAATCTTAAATTTTAAAATGGTCGATATGGATGTTATAGGTATACTGAGGTATACTGACCGTATAGGTACTGACGCCTATAATATGTAGATCGGAATATAATCTATACGTTTAATGTATTTTATAAATAAGCTGATAACAAAAACAAAAATAATAATTTAATCTGCATTCTGGGTTTTTACGTTCTAATTAATTCATTTTTTTATTATTACAATAGTAAGATAATAAACATATACAAATTATTATACAGCTGAAATAACTGAAACAAGCAAAAAACATTTATGCATAAAAAAAGCCCGAAAATAAATCGGTTTATTTGGTATGAGAATTGAGAATGACGTGAAACAAATTTGTGTATAAAAATAAGATTTCTATCTCATACATAAAAATAGAATCATATGCTTTAAAATCCGAACCCTGACTATAACGAATATTTAACCGCAAAAATCGAGTCAGACAAAACATTATACGATATTATTGTATATATATATAACACTCAGTCGTTTTAAACGTTTGTCGCCTAAAGCAATGTTGAAACGAACAAAAAAAAAATAGGTACTCACTTTGACTTCGCGGTTGAATTGGTCGGTCAAGAAACTGATGTTAGCCGGTGGCGGTTTATTCTTGACACTGGGGAACACCACTCCTCTGTTCTTCTGGGGCGCGTTTCGGGACGTCTGGAACGTCAGTTGGACATCCGGCGGCGTACCCGGCGTAGGACTACCGATACCGCCGATACCACCGACACTTGTGGGAGTGGTAAATGACACGGGGGCGGAAAGCGGCGTGGACTCGGATTGCAGCTGTTCGTCGTACCGGGAATAATCGTCGATTGTCGGGTCCAGGCGCAGCATCTCGGCGGGCACTGGTCGTTGGGCCAACGTGACCACGTCGTCCTCCTGTTTCTTCAGCCTGCGCTCCACCACGTCCAGGTTGGCGATGATCTTGTTGGTGTTCATGCGCAGGTCGTCGTGAATGTCGCTAATGGCCCGCTCCTGTCGCTGCGTCTGAGTCAGCAGCTCGTCAGACTTGGGCACCAGGTCGTCCACTGAGCTCTTGGTGCCGACCACCACGTTCCACACCTCGTCCATTTTCTCGCTAACACTCAGTATCGGATGCATCTGCCTGACCAGCTGATCGATTTTGTTACTCCGCTCCGGCACCGACGCCGGCGTGGTGGTGGTCGTCTTGTTGCCGGCACCCGATCGACCGCTACCGTGGTGGTGGTTGTTGCTGTTGTTGTCCTGTTCAACGATGGCGCCGTGCACGTCCGTCACCATGCTTATGATCTTGGTCAGTCCGTCCGACACCATGTTTATATGGAATTGTAGCTTTCTGTCGATATTGGCCGTGTTGCTCCGAATGTTATCCATCTGAGTGTTCAGCAGCTTGGACATGTCCAGGTGGTGGACATTTACGGGTTTTTTCTCACTCGCCTCGGCGTTGATGTCGTCCGCGGGTGCCAAGAAGTTGTTGTCCAGCTGACTCTTAAGCCCGACCAACTTGGTGTCGATGTCACCGACTTTTCGGTCCAATGTCGTTAGCTTAGTCTCGAGATGGTGACCGAGGGTTCCGGGTTCTTTTTGGAACAGCTTGGTGTCCAGCGATCGCAACTTTCCGATCACAGCTTCCGTCTTGTCGATGTTGTTGGTCACTCGCGAATCTAGTGCTTCTACTCGACGCATGAGGTGTTCGACAGCTTTGTCTAGGTTTTCTATTCTCTGGAGTTTCGTCTCCAGTGTGGAAACGATCACTTCGAATACGTTGAACAAGTATTGTTCTCTGAAACGAAATAATAAAAGTAAACGTTATTAAAAATGTATACAAAAAAACGATCTATTACAATTCAATATTTAGTTAAATTTTACTATACTCTTCCTGTAAAATTAGCTAATAAAATATCATTAACAAATACTATACTATATAATATGTTTATAACATTGTTGGTACATTTTTAAACGTATATTATATTACATTTATTGTGCGTCTTATTATATTAAAACAATAATCGAAACAATATTTATTATTGTATAACCTATTTAGGTTATAAATTCATTAGTCAAAACTCGTATATTTCTTTTTTTACGACGATTCTATATCAAATAAAAATACTACCATACGTTATTCACGACGGCATATAAACTATTTCGAATTATAAGAATTAGTACGGACAACAGATTTTAATATATTTTTAAAAGAGAAAATCTCCTTGACACCCAATGGTTCTAGAATAAAAAAAAAAAAAGGGTCATTGTATGCCGAGACCTATCGACACCGTAGTACTGACACGTACGTTTGACAATTACACAACACAAATACATTGTGATACCAAAACCGTTTTCACGTGTGGTTTCTATATTAGAAGAATAACCTAATTTGTGTAGCCTACTATAATACGTACGACTATACGTACCCTTTGATATGCATACGTACACAGCTCACACTGACTGTCATGTCCAGTTCATATTATATTTATTCACATTACACAAACACTCTGAAATATCAGTATTGTATATCGATCTCGGGCCGTCTTCGGTGCACGCACAGGCGGTGTTATGAATGGACGAGCATGGTAGCGGTGTATGTATACATATAGTAAACCAGTTTTTAATTCGTTACAGTATATTCTACGAGTTAGATAACATGACGTCGATTGCACTCGTGCACTTTTTACGACCTGCTGTGATATAATACGATTTACGTTGTCTTCGGAACCGTAAGCCTATATAATAGATACCTATATATAAAGAGTACGAAACGTTTCATTGAACCGAAAAATGTAATCAGTGATCGGTCTAAAATATAATATATAATAATAATTGTTTCTGTGTTTTTATTGACGTTAAAATATTGAAACCAAATTCTGACGATAATACATAACACGTGAATAAATTGCAATCGTTTATACGCACGTTCTTTTTATTTTAATTAATTAATTAAAATCAATATGATTAATACATTGCGATTTTCAAAATATATTATTTTTTTATTTCCGTGTTGTTGCTGTAAACTCGATAAACGAGAAATTTGATTAAAACTGTAATTTGAAAAAAAATTACATTTATCAATCACCGGAAAATTTATTTTCTACATTTACGAGCACAAGAGAATAATATATAATAACATATAAGAAATATATGTATCGTAAATAGAAATAATTTGATTAAAAGTATTATATTACAATATACAACTAATGTAATTTCTGGAGTATAAAATTGTCACCATACCTTAAAAAAAGAAAGTTTACCGAGTACCTAACAAAAGAGAAAATTATAACTATGAAATAGTTTATATATTTTTTTAATACTGGTCATTTTTCTTTTATGATTTGGAGGATATTTTTAAACTTTTAAAAACTACCTAGTGATTTAAATTCATTAACTGCAGGTTGCTTGACGTATTTTTTAGACATGTTGACATTTTATTATATGCAGAATTACATTATTTGTATTATTTATTTTTATGTAACGAGTATCAATAATACATGAGTATTTGGTGTTTGAATATTTTACAACAATTTGAATAATATTCTACCAACTATTGAAACTATAATATTCGTTTGATTAAGTTTAATTTTTTTCAAATACAATACATTTATATAATTTTTACAACATATAGTATTGAAGTAAAAAATTATTTAATAACGTATAGGTATAACACATAATATTATGTTTAATATAATGCATTTCTATTCAGAAATCATACCAGCTTCAGCAAGACTTGTTCGACTAAATGCTTATTATGGTATGATTATATTATATTATACATATATGTTGTGTTTCTAATATAGAGGTTACAAGATTCTAAATTTTTCGCAAAAAATAATTCGTACTGTTCAATTTCGTCGTGCTCTATACGAAAATACATAATAATATATTATTCGGACTTCGTAGTCTCTCGTATTATAGTGTATACCTATATTCTATTGGTACCTAGATGGATATTGTGTGTTTCTCATCTAGTTTTGCAGAAATCGTCATCATATTGTACATATATATATATATATATATGATAAATGTATAGTGTAAAAATATGTGTAATTGAAAAATTACTCTCGTGTTATTCGATTAAATTTGAATTTCGATAACGGCATTCGCCGCTTAGTGATTCAAATTATACTAAATAGATACACGATTATCCTCATTCATCCGTCGACTTTCTTAGCCCGCGACCCCGTCGTTTACTCCGTCTACAGCGGCAACAGTTTCGTCCGACCAATCCCGATTAATCCGATTATCAAAAATGCGGTGTATTCTCGTATAGATGAGTGTAACGAAACAAACGTGTATAATATGACATAAGTATAGTTTATCTGAATTCGTATCTGACACACATTTTACTACTATAATTATTATACGCGTATTATACCTGTATTATATATTACATATTTTACTGCTGCATCGGCCTATACGTTGTATGTATATTGTCGCCGCCGTACATCGAAAACGCACCAGAAACGTAAGCGAAGTCACCTAATTATCCGTCGACGATGACGATGATGATGATGATAATAATAACATATACGCACGTGAGTCCGCCGCAATTATAGCACGTGGCGCGGCGTCGTCACAATCGCGCGGCAGGTGATCTGCAACGCGTTTAAGTCTCCCGGCCGGACGCGTGTGCGGTGGATTTCGGCCGAAAGAGTTCGGACCGGATGGCATAATAGCACGCAAAACTGGTCTCTCCCCGGGGCGAGCAATCGTTCGGTATAGTAATACTATAATGCATATCTCCACCCGTGTATATACGGTAATAATAATGATAATACGCAGTGCGATGGTCGGACCGCGATAAGCCTCGCGAGATACTTTGCGTGCTGCAGCACACGCTGAATATCGTAACGGATAGGTATATTATATACACATTATAGGTGTAGGTATATAAATATTATATATTTATATTTAGGTGCATAACACATAATATACCGAGGAAATAATAATAATAAAATACTAATAATAATAAAACGATCGTAAATACGAAATCCTGACTCCACCCGAACTCGTTCCATTATATCCTGCACCATATACTCGGTTCGCGTGTGTTATTATAATATCTGATGCAATTAATCCGTGTTTACATTGTGATAAATGATAATATTGCTCGCAATATTTTAAGAGCAGATAAAGTCACACGTGCTGCTGTATACTCGGAGAGTAGCTGTTGCCCGTGTATATATGTATATACTATATAATATCGTCACTTATCTATGTTTTATTATCATTATTTTACAACGCAATGTGCAAGCGCAGTGTTGTTATATAGTAATATAATAATAATAATATAGTATATATACTATGTGAAGGAATATTTTAGTACGATATTATGGCTACATAAATTTTACATTATTATTTTACGATTATTTAAATCAAATACCTATAGAGGTGCTGTAATTATCACTTTTTAATAAGTTTATATAAATATATTTCTATTTTATCAAATCCGGTAATATTATATTATAATTTATTTTTATACTTGTATTAAAACGATTGTTTGATAACCAATTTAATATCGGTTATACATCTATAGTTTATATTTGTGTTACCTAACTGAAGTTGTATGACACAGGGCCCGAGATGCGATGGCTTTTTAGCGAGCGCACGTATGGAAAATCGTTTTTTTTTTTTTTTTTTTGTAAAGGCACTTACAAAATATTTTTTAACTACCTATACAAAATTTAACAAGAAAAAAAGTACATGACACTGAATATAATTTTGGTATCTATTCAAATGTGTTGCGGTAACACAGCTCAGCGCTGTAGCGTTTTCGGAGTACCTAATTATAATTTATATATTTTTCAACTTAATAATGACAATAAATACATGATGATGAAATATTAAATTAAATATATTCATTTAAGTGCTTAACCTCTACAAATCGTGCCACCGCGCATCATAAACATTTCTTAACGAGTGTGCGGTTACGTGTGTATTGTGATACTCCATAGTTTTCTCCGGCAAGAAATTACAACCGACCATATTATACAGTTTACCTCGTATTTTTATTTCATGAGTTTAGTTCATGTAAATAACGAACCCACTTTCGTTCAACTATCATCTGAAATATTTTTTTAAACTTTTATCTTAATGCATGTATTATTGTTAATTTATATTATGACTTGAAACAATTATCTATTTTAAATGTGGATCAAACATTCTAATTTTATTTCATAAAAGTGATAATATAGGTATCAGCTATAGGGTACCCACATTTTATTAATACTTATTTTTGTTACTTTAAAGTTTATATAATCACGTAGATACCTACTATGGTTTTAAATATTATTATTATTATTATAATATATGACACTATTGTTTTCTATATGCTTTAAATATATTATAATATATATTGTTGTGCAGGGTACCTACGACAAAGACATAAACAATTAGATGACTATATTTTCAGAATATGTACAATGTATAATCGTATTGTGTATAAGATAAATATAATTTCAAGACACATATTATTATACGTGTTTGATTATTAAACATATTTTAACATTGTGTAAAATATTTCAGGATATTTTATTTAAATTTAACTTATAATATTTTATGGAATCCAAATGTATAATCATCATATACATTACCATAACTTGAATATGGTTCGAATGTTCAGATTTCCATCATTTTGAATGTTCAATCTTAGATATTAATAATTGTATTATTTAGGCCAAGTTAATATTAATTTAAATAATATAAAGAACGTTTTTGTTACATAGAAATCTAGATTCTAGTGTATAGTAATTTTAATTTTATAAAACATGGTAAATACTTTAGATAGTATTATGGTTGAACAAATTAAGTACTTAAAAATATTTCAAAATTGTGCCATCGTATAAAATAATATTATTACACAATCTTGGCAATAAGATAGTTTATATAAAATGTATACCAATCACTCTAAATTATAAGTACATAATACTAAACAAACTCATATTTTAAAATAAAAATACTTATACATATTTAATTGTGCAATTAAATGACCGTCAGTCCAGTAAATTTAATCTTTTACATTAAATAAAACTACTATAACATGTTAACCTTAATATCTTTAAGAGAAAATTTGCTGTGTGCATTATTTAAAATGTTTAGTAGAGTAATCATTAAATAACATAAGTAGAAACTTGATTTTTTTGTAAATTTTACTTTTATTTTATCAATTATTCAAATTTCTTTAATATAGATATTATTACTATTTTTAGTATGCATTTCAAAATAAATTTTATTTACTTTTTTTTTATTATCAAATTTATAGATGGATCAAAGTTTTTCAAGTATTTTAAAAAAATAATTGTACGATAGTTATGAGAGTCTCAAACAAATCATAAACGACCTTAGTATACTTTATTTATGAGAATAATAATTTTAAAATATAGGCCAATTGTGAAAATTAATGTTAATTTCAATAACCGTGGGACTGAACTTGTTTTTAAATATGTGATATATATCGTGTATTTAAATTATTATCATTAATATACAAATCATAAATTAAGAAATTATCAGTGAATATTATAAATAAAATATTAATTATCAAGGTTATGAAAAATAATTGATTGTAATCACTGCAAATCACGTACACAATAAAAATAAAATATTTTAGCAATAGCCGATGAATGATAAATAGTAAATAATAAAAAAAACATACTGCACTTATTATTTATTTTTATAAATGATAATATTTTATTTACTTGTTTAAAAAAAAAAAATTAAACAGGCAAACAATTGGTGCAGAAAGGGTATACATTTTAAGTATTGAAATTACACGAAAATGTTTTCTAATTATTTTGTGAATGTAAAATATGGTATTCAATTTTATATTATTATGTTATTTCTTGACTAAAAAATAAAAATAATTGTAATCATTTATATAAATGGGGTCCGTACCGACATGAAACATATTTTCACTGAATGATGTTTACACACCCGAGATGGAGAACATATTATGCTTCATCACTCAACCAAGACCCAAACTTTACTTCCTCTTCGATCAAATTCATCAGGTAGTTTTATTTTTTATTATAATCATTTTTGAATTGTTTGTAATATACTTCTATATTATCTATAAGTGCGTAATTTAATATTGTCAAGCTCTCCCTATAGCCTACTATAAATTTATTTAAATAAAAGAAAAAAATTAATAAATACTTTTATTGAACTATTTTTACTACAAATTAAAAACATCAGAAACACAAGTAAAATATATTTTTATTTTATTGCGTTTTATGAGCTGTTAATTAGAAATAAGCTTGACAATTACAATTGATAAAAATATACTAGTAGATTATTAGAAATATATTATAATATTAATAAAACATAATATATTAATATTTTAATAATAAAATATGCGATACCTACCTATTAAAATAAATAAAAAAAAGTACCTAAGGTGAATAATGAACTAGTGCCTATTATGATATGACCACAACAAAAACTGGTAAATAATATAATATTGTTTTATATATTAAATCATGAAAATAGTTAGTTACCTATATCATCTAAAGACATTCTGATAATAATTAAGGAACTAAATTAGAAATAATAATACATCATGGTATATTATATTATTATTATACAAAACTGTGATTAAGAGTGATAAGAGAAGGCTAATTAATAGAACTAAATAAAAAAAGAATTTTGATAACAGTGTTTACTATCTACTTTAGCTCCTATTTAGATATAAATATAATATATATCTACATATATACATTTTTTTATAATCAAAATATCAGCACTCAGTAGTCATGCTATTTATTTCGACAAATAATAATGGCCCAATGATTACAATATTGCATATAGGTACGACTACTGAGTGCCAATAATAAATATATTATTAAACATAGATAATGGTAGTTACACTGTATATCGAAATAATTGTAAATTAAGAAACGATAATATAAGAACAAAATAAAACAATAATATAAGCACGTTTTGATTGTTAATTAATGTGTAGTCGGGTATGAATTATGAAGGGATATTACTTTTAGTGAGAAATTTATTTATTTTACTCTTAATAATTTAGAACTATTTATAAAATAGAAATTAGTAACCTCTCGATAGAATTTAAGTTTGAAACAAATAATAAAATATTAGAAATAAATAGGACAAATATTATCTAGTATAATAGTCATCTATGGTATCATCATTTAACTCAATCTTGGGACGTAAAGACTTATATAATTATTTATATATGGAAAATGTGTGTATATATTTTGGAAAAACAATATGAGCCATTTTATGTTTCAAATCATACCCTTTACTCGGACTTTTAAAAGTTCTCAGAAGTAACTACATATGTCTACAACCTCTTCCTTTCCTGCCTTGGAAATCATTAAAATCCACTGATCGTTGTTCTTAGATCTTACTCAAACAATACCTAAAGAAAAAATTGTATTAATATGTATCGTAAAATAAAAATCACATCAAAAGTGTAACTGTATAATAATAATTCCTTTATTTTAACTTGTCTTTCAAGTCTATACAAATGATCTACTCACGTATGGTTATTTTTTATAGATTCACAGATTATAATACATTTCAAATAAATGAAAAAAGCTAATATAATAGCAATAACAATAAATTTTACATTATAATTTATAAATAAATTCTATATTTTAATATAAATTTAAAAAGATAAAATATATTATTATAATATGCTCGTATCTTTATTTCATAACCCGCACGTAAGACGTCTTTAATCAAAACCATCGTCCTTCGAATTCTTTGGACAACTTTCTCCACCCTATCGTAAAACAGATCTCGCACCCTCTGTTAGTTGATTACGAATAAACTGATTAGATTATTTTATTTACCATTGTGGTCTAAACTACAGATTTTATTAGGTGATCCGAAATGAAATCTCCGTTTAGGTTATGTTTTTATTAAAGACGTTTGACAGTACTATACGCGTGTAGAGTGTAGGACGTAGGTACACTCGTACTGACTGTACTCAGCATTACTGACTATGTAACACGATACAGGTGAATAATTATAAATATAATTCTTTTATGTAACATGTGCATATAATGTTGTGTATAGAGTGACAATAATGCGATTATTCGCGTAAAGCGTTCGTTATATAGTTATTATTTTTGTAACAATAATGCAAATCGATGGCGAGTAGAATATTATAAAGCCATTTTCTAGTACGTATGTATGTATTAGAGTTGTAGGTACCTACACTAAAATGTGCTAATAAAACCTTCGAGTAGTCAACTATAGGTAATATTGTAATTCAATTGCTCGCACCTATAATCAAACACAGTGTATATATTTACGAGGCGATAAAATTGCAGAAATGAAAACGAAAGCAAGACGAACGAAAGTAGAAACTTGCGAGAATAGCGTTACAATTATTATTGGGGCCTGGTCGCAACAAGGGGATTCGAGAAGAAAAAGTGTAGGCAAATGCAAACCACGGGTACACATAAAATAATAATAATAACGCGCTAACATACATCTACTGGAAATGCTTGTATAGGTACCTATATATATTATGCATAAACGTATACGCGCGGATATGCGGACAAACATTTTATACGATATTGTTACTATTGCTTGTTTCCATTTTCCCGTGATAATATATATCATTTTGATCTCGATCACCGTGAATGGCCCGAGGAATCGACCGCATAACTATGTAGGTACGCCACATCACGCTAGGCGTTGTACTTCTCGAGTTTACGGTTTGTTTATTTATTTATTTATTATTTTATTTTTTTTTTTTAAAATAACTAAGAAAGTACCTAGAATATATTGCTACGACCGACGTGAAAATAATGAAAATACGGGGCAATAAATCGTGAAGACTTGACTTTTGGGTATGATTGAATTATTCGGAAGTTCGAGTTTAAACAGAAATAAAAATATTATTCTCATATCTGATGGAGAGGTATAGAATTCCGGAAGCATCTTTCTCTCGCTCGTTATCGCGTCATCACGTTATTATCGTCGTGCCGTCATCGTGTGTCCATTAAAATGACCTTAAGACAATGTAAACTCAATTATTGATTTTCTACAGAACGTCTTCTTTTATTTTTCAAGTAGATTCGTGTCTCTGTTTTTATTATGATGTATAGTATACAAAGTTTAAGGGCGTCCGTGACTTGAGCTATAAAATACATATTATATTATGAGTGTGTGTACCTGCTATCAGCTGTTTATTTCATTAAAAGTTTCTATACATTCAATTCTCACTTACAGGTCTCAAGTGATCTTAAATAATTATACACGACTTCTTCAGCATGCAGTCTATTAAATCACTCAAATTACACGTAAGTTATAGTGTAATAAAGGCCTTGCAAATAAAATACGAGGCAAACTCTGGAGACCAGAGAATATTCACACGGTATTTTCTAAACAATGTTTTGCACTAAAGCATTCTTTATAATTTTACAAATACCTACACAAAGTAACTTTTATTTATGTATACGAGTTAATGTGTACACGAATATACAATTATTATCAAATAAAAATAAAATCATATTATCATAGAAGTAGAATATTTTAACTTTATAAACGTAACTTATATATGTCTTATAAGGCGTACAATAAATTTCACATGATGTTTCACCAAATAGTTAGGTACTTATGAACAATAGAAACCAGTTACTACAATAAATAATATTATATTAAAAAAAAAAATATTTTATCGTACAAGAAATATATATATATAATGCAATATTATGATAATTTCATGAGTTCAAATAAATGGTTTCTAAAATTTATTTTAATCGAAGAACTTCAATAAACTATAAAATAGAAAAGTGCAATCATTAAATTTTAACAAGTAAAAATAATAATAAAATAAGATAGATATAAGTGACTACCTTATAGTGACTTAAATAATATGTGTACATATATATATTGTATTATATTTAATAGTAAACAAGTAAAACTACTTAGTAATGTTTATCTCATTATAATTCAATATGTAAAGAATGAAGTTTTGACATATTTCTTACTATCATTCTTAATTAAATTAATTTAATTTAACTACTAGAAAGTATATTTTATTAATATAAATCAATGAATGATGGGTCTAAATAAAAAACGAACATGATTTTTTTAAAAAAAAAAAGTGAATATTTTAATCACATTCGTTCATAACAGTATAATAGTAAGCTCAAAGATGGGCAAGTTAATGAAAATAATTAACTGTGGCTAGTTAAGTTAATTCAATTAAATTGCCTTCAGTTACAGTTAAAAGTTAACAATAAAAAAAAATTAACTAGATAAGTTAAAAGTTAAGATAGAAAATAAAATTAACTTAACTCAGTTAATTTTTTTCATAATATTCATGTTTAAATTGCACTAGTATTTTGATTTGTACAAACATTTACAAAAAACGCTTAGTACTATGTAAACATAAAATTTAAAATTATTATTATAGTACATACTACATTGTTACTAGAAACTTATAGGCTACATCTA